>BPTQ01000002.1:90321201-90387028 GCA_019973895.1 Chrysanthemum seticuspe | reverse complement strand
TGAAATAATTAACTTTTTTATTAATTATGCTTCGCACCGTCACTCTAAATCTAATATATGAATCTCACGTCTTGTCCACGCAGCTATAGAAATATTAGTAATTTCATAGATATTGTTAATGCAAAAGGCCGAGAACACGACGGTTTGATTATGTAGTATAATTTAATGAATTGCAAGATTTTTTATTTATTTTTTTATTTTTATTATTATTATTATTATTATTATTATTATTATTATTATTATTATTATTATTATTATTATTGTTATTGTGTTAATCTACTACTTGTAATGTGTACAAATATTATTGTTGGTACCGGGTGTTAGAGATGGAAATATGATTAGGTAATGGATAAAAGCGATTAATGTCAAGGTGGATTTCTTGATAGTTGTTCTTAAGTCAAGTTAATTCGATAATGAAATCAATCTAAACTCTACTATGGATTTATTAATTGTAACGGCCGACTCTAGATTTTTTTTTTTTTTTTTTTTTCTTTAAAAAAAAAAAAAAAAAAAAAAAAAAAACAAACTTGACGTAACTCATAAATTGAAGAGTAAATTGCATTTTTGGTCCTTGTGGTTTGGCCAAATTGCAGGTTTGGTCCCCATCCTTTCGAAAGTGCAACGATGGTCCTCATTTTGAAGTTTTGGTTGCATGTTTGGTCCCTGGCCAAACTTAAATGACTAAAATACCCTCGTCTTCTTCCCCTTTAATTTTCTGATAATAAATTATCCAAGCACATATACAAGAACCAGATAATAACAAGAACATATTATCCAAGCAAGCAACCCAGGATAAAGATTAAAATGATTTCAACACATACAAATTATCCATAACCATTCAAAAAAGCCAAACCCACCTATTTGTCGCTTAAAAAGTTTATATGCAAAATCACTATCGAAGGATCTTGAACTCCCAAACATAGAACACCTCAAAATGTAACAAACGGCCAAGATAAAAAAAAAATAAAAATCATCAACTCTATTTCCTAAATTTATAAACTTTTCACCATCTGAGAATCTTATACTCTTCCATACAAAACAAAGGGCCACCATTTGCAAGTTGATCCTGTGCAATTAGTTCTTAAGGTGCCTAAATCAAATCTCGCACCAGGGTATCACCAACCAAGATTCAGTAAATAAGAATCACATGAAAATTCCCACTTTGCTCAAAATCCAACAACAATGCACAGTATCTACAGAGCTGTCACTATTATCCCCCAAACCTAAATAGTTAAACCAACAAACCACCTTAAAGCCACCACCACCACCACACCGCCGCCATCCACACTACACCACCCACCTCAAAACACTCCCCACTCTCCCCTCTTTCCGATCCACTAGGTTTCGCGCCTAAAACCCTCCCCCCACCTCTCGTTAACCACTCACGCGCCACCACCACCTCACCACAACGCCACCACCAGTTCTCTTTTTGTGTTGTAAACAAAGGTAGGTTAAAACCCACGAGTTTTGACTCATATTTCTTGATAACTCGTGGTTGAGTCACGAGTTGACTCGGCCACATGTCGGTTTGGTTATTAAAACATGGGAAACGATTTCTTGATAATAAAAATGTGTTATAAACTTGTTGGTATTCGTGTTTGAGTCGTGTGTTGCGTCGTGTGTGTCGAGACAGCCAAACCGAGAGCTTGGCTCTAGGTGAGGGCTTATTTGGTTTGCTTGTTACTTGGTCTTGAGTACCAATAAATAGGGAAAGCCTTCGACTCTTTTTTGATTTAAAGAAAATGAGGAACAACCGTTTGCAGTGGATTGATAAAGTAATTGGGTTTTATTTTCATAGGAAAAAGAGAACTGGTGGTGGCACAAATTCTAGTTTGTGTTTGATTTTTTAGTAAAACCCTTTAAAGAAAATAAGTGGGGAGTGTAAACAAAGGTAGGTTAAAACCCTATTTATTGTTATGAATAAGTAAAAAGAAAAAATAATCAGGGGAAGAAGACAAGGGTACTTTAGTCATTTAAGTTTGGCCAGGGACCAAACATGCAACCAAAACTTCAAAATGAGGACCATCGTTGCACTTTCGAAAGGATGGGGACCAAACCTGCAATTTGGCCAAACCACAGGGACCAAAAATGCAATTTACTCTAA
Organism: Chrysanthemum seticuspe; assembly: GCA_019973895.1. NCBI lineage: Eukaryota > Viridiplantae > Streptophyta > Magnoliopsida > Asterales > Asteraceae > Chrysanthemum > Chrysanthemum seticuspe. The sequence goes on along the minus strand of BPTQ01000002.1, from coordinate 90,384,924 downwards.
ATTGAATTAACCCAAACTAGACATATATTTACTTCATAAAAACTGTACATAACATTTACTATTCGATAAGACCCGTACATAACCAAAATGGGTCATTTTAAGCTAGAATGGCTTTATGCCAAACGCCCCCTTTACACGACACATATCACACATGACTTGTTCGTAGACTACTAAAATGACTTGTAACTGATTATAAACTACTTTAACACTAATATTGGACCTTGAAAGACACATGGGGCATTACAAGTAGAATCAAAGTGCTAGAATGAGCCGCTCGTAACCTATACCCGAGCGTAGCCGTTAGTCTACCAAAATGCAATCCTACTCGATATCTACAAGCCCCATCGCCTATCTTCATTTACCTACATGAAACATGAGCTGAGAACGGTAAGTCCTTGTGACTTAGTGAGTAAACGGAATAAATATGAAATGATACTTGCAATTTCTAAGATAAACAAAATAATCTATAACATGGTTAAATGGCACGACTTATAGTCGTATTTCTACTTGTACATGACATAAACATAAGCTTGATTCTGAATTTTCGTATTGATAACATGATATCTAAGCACGTGCATTCTGACTAGACGATGCTTAATCGTCCTACTATCAGTGAGAACTTCCCTAGCCAACGAGTACCCTTCTAACGGCTTCTAAATTTATTATACGTGCTTTTCTGATATGGGTCGTCCACTTAGGACGTAAGTGCTTTTTTAGCACGGGTCATCTACATAGGATGCTTGGTCATCCACTTAGGATGCTACTATAAAAGCACGTGTCATCCACTTAGGATGCTACTATGGGAGTTCTACATCGTGCATTTCTTAGGCACGCTAAACTTATCAATAATGCTTCTTATGAGCATATTATTCATGATTTGTTTCGGCTATCTCCAAAACCTTGCACAAATTCTAACATCATGTTTAATCTATTAACATGAAGCTAATGCACCGTTACTCACCTCTAGTCTTGATTAGTGTTCCGTAAGCTTCCCACGAGCACCTACTCACATGATAACCATTCTAACGCTATTAGGACAAGCTAACACATTTATCTAACATGTATTGAGTCTAAACAACTTAAACATGATCACCTAAGGTGCTATTTCATCATTAAACACACTTTTCCAAAAATATATTTTGTGCAGAATTTCCTGGGTTGCTGCTGTATTTTGCATTTTATACCAATTTAACTTCCAAACGAGCCAAAACTTAAAGAATAACAATTAAAGTACACTCAGAGAGCTACAACTTTCGTTTAGACCTCATCTTAATCCGACGAACGGTTTGTTCTCAGCAGCCCTTTCAAGTCTGCGCATTTTCTGAAAAACCTTGTTGTCCCAAATTTAAATATCACCAAAACGACCCAAAACTCATGATAAGCTATTCTATTATACACCAAACTTATTTTACAGCTTATTTGACATATTAAGATCATTTTTCATCAGGCCCATAAGCTATCTTGCTAGTTTAACCACTCAATAAGCTTGTTCCAAACACTCCTTTAACTAGGCATACTTCATCATCATCAACAACTAGCATCATGAATCTTTCTATATCATTAACCATAATTTGAGTACATGATTCCTAACATATTTATATCATAACAATAACACTTCCAACTTCAATTTCATCATGATTCACCATAAATTAAAACTAGGGTTTCACAAGTCTTCAATTAAAAATATGCTTATAATTTCACAACATAAATCACAATCCTTAAACTATACAAAAAGGTAAACTAACCTTGGATTGATGATGAGATCCTAACAAAGATTACTTGAGCCTTCTAAGTTAACACCAAAAACTTGCCTCCAATCTTTCCTGTGAACTTTTGATAATGATAATACTAATTATTTTCTTTCCCTCCTAAAAGTCCTGGGAATGCCACGTTCCAACAACACACACAATACGTGTATTTTTATGATAAATTTCTGGATTATATGATGAATAATACTTAAGGGTGAAATAGTAATTTTAGCTATTTAACGATCGTTAGTTTTTACCGTTAAATCATTTGCACCGTTAGTCCTTTTCGTTAACTATTTAGCATTCTAAGTCCTTTTCTTCATAAAATACTATCATTTGGTCCCCTATAATTTCTAATATTAATATAAAAGTTTATTTCTAAAACTTATAAAATGTCGGGTGTTACATTAATCCTAAGTAACTCGTTGAATTGTAGAATATAAGAACAAAAAGGAGTAGCCACAATTTAAGTTAAGAGTTGCCTCAATTATTAATCAATATGTTTTCTTAAGTTTGCCGAAAAAATTCAAATAAGTGAATAACATAGTTGTTTATTACTGCTAATCTCCAAACCCACAAGCAAGATTCAGACCAGGGACCAAATGTTAACTTTGTGGCAAGGGCTTGAAACCCCACAGGGCCACAGGTCAGCTTCACCCAAAGAGTCATACAATTTAGACAACTCAGAACCTTTTCACCCATTCAAACTGTTTCTTCCAACGATAAACATGATCCAAATCAACCAATTTAGAATGTCAGGAAACATGAAACCAAGATGCATAAATGTAAAAAGTGTTTGCATACAGAAGATTTGACAATCACTGCAATATTAATGCAATAGATTGGGTTTTGAACTAAAGATGTTTCCAATAGCAATAGCAACCCCACTAAAGTACTCGCGACAATTCCCATTCCGTTCTTTACATAGAGCTACTTGAAATTAGTCTCTTATAGAAGCTAAACAAAACTAGTTCTTATACGGTCTTCTCTTAGTCTGGACTCTGGAGTTTAAGAGGCATGGCCAAAAATCAGCATGCAAAACCCTTCAAATACATAGCGTCCAAGACATTCATCCAACTTTATATCACACGTCGACAGAGAAGGTTTTTCTACTACAGTATATTATTATTAGGAATATTTGAGATATTTGGTAAACTACAAAGCTTTCACTAAAACTATATTCCAAAGTACTAAAGACAAATAAAGGAGTAAATAGATTATCGTTCACAAAATCTAGCAGATTTATAAAGAATCAAATCGAATTTGCAGAAAATTACTTCCAAACAACATACAACCTAGGAAGCACGAACACGCCTGAAAGTAAGGAGTGGCAGTGTCGGACACGGACACGGCTCGGACACGTGTCCGACACGCACGTGCCGTGTCCCACGTGATGTTTGGGCCGGACACGAATTTGGACACGGCTTGGACACGAACGGACACGGATTTGGACACGGCTTGGACACGGATTTGGATTTTTTTTGAAAAAAAAATGAAAAAAGAAGGTTTTCAAAATTTATAAAGAAGTAGAAGAAAAAAAATTTTAAAAAAATTAAAAAAGAGGAGAAAGAAAGTGTTTACATGGTGGTGCGGTGGATGGCGAAAGCACACAGATGTTGAGAGAGAGGGAGAAGAGAAAGAGATTAGTTGTGTTTTTTTATTATTATGATATTTCATTTGATTTTAAGGCTTTGTACATGTTTTTATACATATATATATTTATATAGAAGGGTACCCGCGCAATGCGGCGGCGGGTACCCGATGACTATAATATGATTGGAATAAATGAAATAAATGTTAAAGTTGTAAAAATTTGAATTAAAATAAAATAAACCCACTAAAAATATAAAAACTAAAAACTCATAACAATATATTAAAATGGATGTTGAATTAAAAAGCATAAAATTTTAGAAAATATGGTGAAATTATATTATAATATAAATAAGTAGATAAAAAGATATTTTAATTTGAAAATAAAGATGAATTTTTAGTTGAGAAGTGACACATGTCATTTTATAATTGGAGCTCCTTATCTTAATTTTTGGTGGTTAGGAGTTAGGCTTGGAGTTTGTTAGAAGTTAGGCTTAGAGTTTGTTAAGAAGTGCACATGTCATCTCATGATTGGAGCTCCTTATATTAATTTTACATGCATTATAATATATCTTTCCATAATAAGCAAGTAAAAAAGTCTGAATTTTTAAGTCTTCTAATTTTAGAAGGCCTAAATGAATTATAAGGTAGTATAGATATATATAAAAAAATTCCCGTGTCCACGCGGTATCCGTGTCCTATATTTTTAGATTTTGCCGTATCGCCGTGTCCGTGTCCGTGTCCGTGTCCGTGCATCCGTGCATACAACTCATTGGAGGATGGATCCCAGGATTTCGCATTCAGCAACAGATCTATAAAAGAAATCCTGACCCGTGAACAAGATATGCAGAATACAACAAACCTCACTCCTGGTTCGACCGTTTAGTCACTTATGAGTCAGATCAAAAGAATAATAGTTGTTACATTTGCTCACACGAGGGCTAGAAAGAGCCGTTTCGTTTTACTATCTGCAATCATCGCATCAGACAGAAATGAGGATAAAATTTAGGGAAAAACATTTTTGTGATAGAGATGAGAAAATGGGTGGCAACAGAAGGATGGTGTGACAGATTGGGGTCAAAGCGATAATTTGTTGGAACAGATTTTGACCAGCAAGAACTGTTTGAGTATGATGTTTAATAAATTTGGTAAATAATTAATGTTTTACATATGACAACAACTTTAATATTACAACAATAATCTATGTTGAATAAGACGATTTACCAGGTACCTCGCCAGACTTTCAAACAGTTAGACCATCTTTTTTCAACAGAAAATTTTATTTTACCAATTTGACTAATTAGGCATACAATTATACAAACACAACCAAAATTAAACCGTTGTAGAAAAATTACTCGAAATTCCGACCTATAGTGAACAGATTTATCATCTTACCTCAAAGATACAGGTTACAAAGCTCCCATTGAACTTGTGTCAAATCAAGGAGCTCAGTGACACCGTCTTCGAACAAGATCTGTGCGAAAACAGAATGGACTTTGTTAATGACAAAACAAGCTACAAACTAGCTGCAAAAACCAACACGAAGTTAAACTTACCAGGTGTTTTTTTGTGTCGACATTAAACCTCTTGATGATGCCAAACAATCTAAAAAGCATCAATACATAACTATTTAGCAATTAACTCGTTACAAAAAAGATATGGGTGAAATCTATGCAAGGATTTGTCTGTAATTATGCAATAATTGTTGATAGAGGTGGCAAAATGTGTTCTGGTCAAAATGGGAAGTCTTATGTGCGAGCGGGGTCGGTTGACCTTCCAAAATCTTTTTTGCAGTTTCAAAATAAGTGGTGCATTATATATCATTACAAAATACTACACTATAGTACATCTTTCAATATACGCTAGGCGACGACCTCTATGACCATTCAACCCATTTGACCTCATATATTTTTAGCGAATTCCTATAATTTACCCATCTAAAATAGCATCAATAAAATAAAATACCATATTAACCTATTTCCATATTGAACCTGTGGTTAGTGATCTTGGGATTTCAAAACCCGTATTTTCAGATAATATGAAGCTCTACCTCGTTGACTCAGGCCGTATTATTATGAGAACTTGCCCATTGCAATTAAGAGGTATTGTTGTCCGATCAATGACATGCCTTGAAAATCCTATAAACAGTAAAATAGTAAATGAAGTTGCAATGTGAGAACCTCTCCACTCTTACAAATCAAACTAAATATCAAATATAAATTTACAGAATATAGACTTTGTACCTGCTTGTCGAACACCATTTTTGCAAGCCTATATAACAAGTATTAGCTGAGATTAGTTTACATTTATAATTGAGCAAAGCATGATGATAATTCAGTAGACCATAACTTTATAAAACTTCAATTCTATATGGTATAGAAAAAACCACTAGCATTATGACTACAAATTACCACCATAACACATATTAGTCCATCATCATAAGAAAAACCATACATTTTCTTGTCGAAATGCCATTTTTGCTGCTAACAATCGAACTGATTTTATGTGTCAAAGGGGTTTTTTCCGTTTGGAACCCTTTTCTATCAAGTGACTGGCCGGGTTGAGATGGGTCGGGTCGAATACTTGTATTGGGTGGGTTTGGTTTGCCCCGTTTGGTTAGGGTGTATGGGTATGGGTCTATGACTTTGAAAGTTATTAATGTTGTTTGTTTGTTATGTGATCCACCACAATAGAATGATGATACTCAAATGTAAAGGTTTCCTCATATATTACGTATGTGAGTGGTTTCTTCATACCCTCCAATCCTCCATTATCATTCCACTCTATACCTACACTCATACCTATTGTGATTCGTAACGACAAACCAAACGCACCCTAAGTCTATAATAAAGGATTAGCATGCTAACCGCGCAATGCAGCGGCGGGTATCTTGTGACTATATATTGCTGCAAGTAATGTTATTCGATTACACGTTTTTCTAACAAACATATAAAGAATCTTTGTATAAAGTACCCCTAATAGTTGAGGAGTGAAAGTGAGGGTATATTGAGAGATTAGTTTGCTGTAAAAAATTATTTTTGTGTGAGAGATTTGAAATAGCTTGTGTGGAATTATATGATGGATGCGATTACACATTTTTAATAATCATTATTGGTTACAAGTATTTAAATAATGGATTAAATAGGTTGTTACAAGTCAATAGGTTTTATGAATATTAGAGGTTGTTACAATTGAATACATTTAATTTACAATATTGAATGTAACTTCTATTCATATGTTAAGTTCATAGCAAAAGACAAATCCTTTCATTATAAGAAATGTTTTTGGTCTTAATATTTTTAAGACTTCCTTACTTAGAATGTCCTAAATCCATTATATATTAGTATAGACTAGCTTATAGACCCGTGGATTCACGGGGTTTTTAAAGAAATTATGTATTAAGAAGTTAAGTGTGTGAATAAAGTAAAAACCAACAACGAACGTAAATAGGTTTCATTATTTTTTTAAAGGAATAATAAGTAATAAGTGAATGATTTGATAAACAATTGTGTTTGTATCCATTAATATAATAAACGTCCATTCATCGTCGTTTCCAAATTTGATGGTCTTGAACAGAAAATGTACGTAGTGAGCATTAATCAAGTGATAAGCCAATGTCCATTTCGTAAACACCTAATAAGTATAAAAAAAACAAAAAGTGTAAGTAAAAGGAGGTTGTGATTGATAATATATGTAAATTTAAAAAATAGCATTAAAATGTCATATGTATATCGTACATACCTCATACCTCTTAAACCCTGATGGTATACCTTGAAGTACTTCTTTGTAGACAACATTTGTAGTACTTTTAAGAAATTAAACGTGCATGTATCGTCTTCTAGTCTTAGAGAGCAAAGCTATGCAGTCAACGTCAAACACTTGAGTAGTCCATGTTCATTCCGTGAACACCTAAATATGAAGAAGAAAAAAAAGTCAAAGTAAAGAAAGTTGTTGATTATAGTATATGTAAAGTTAAAAATGGTATAAAACATGTCATTTATATAGTTGTACATACATGTTGTACATTGATCATAAACCTTAAAGTATTTTTTTGTAGACAACATTTGTAATACTTTTCGAAATATTACCATCTTCATCACAAATGACAACTTTCAAACCTCTTTTGCTTTTGACCCTAGAAACGGCAACGTATAGTTGCCTATATGTGAAAACTAGACGTGGCAGACACAAACCAACCTAAAGTAATTGAACCTGGCTCTTATTTATTAATTGGAAAGGGTATTCCAAACTGTGTTTTATGAGTATGTATAGATAGATTAGTTTTCAAAGTGTTCCTAAAACACAGTTGTATATATTCTTTTCTATACGACAACGGGTAATCGATACGAATATAAATTATATTATATGCCTATGGTAACACGATAATTCCTTTCAAAGTATGCATCTAATTAACACTCAGAGATGTGGCAAAGGTAGTTAATCAATCTAAGACACTGACTCCAAGAGATGCATACAGTCTATGCTTTGAAAGATAAGAAAATGAATACACAAAATTCCATTCTAATAATAGTTACATTTAAAAGCGAATTTCACAATAACTTCTAATCATATTGCTTAAACAATATACCACAATCCCTATTCAGAGTTTGCTCCTAGCCTCCTTCATGAGTTCCAAGAATACTAATTAATATTGGTCCCAAATACTTGTCGAAACCACAAACTAAAGTATTAAAAGGAACTTCCATACAACACATCTGCCAAAAACGTCTTTCGTTGGTTTTTCCTAAATCCAAAGAAGTTAACTGGTAGTTGTTCAGTCATACATCTTATAACTCCCTGTTCACCTTACACTCCTAGATTGGCATCTTAGCGTGTTAATAAGTAAAATTTACAGCATATAGACGTTTCTATCATAACAAATTCTTAGTATTACAGAGTAGTTTGTTTTGACCGTCCCATTTGTATACCATAATATTTGCAAACAAAACAGACTTAAAAGAAGAAGAAAATAACGAAAAAAAGACTTGTCTTTTGAAACCGACGACACGAAGAAATATAGATAAATTAAGATTTGGGAGGACGAATAAAAGTAGTATCCATAATACAATCCACTCAAACGATTATGTTTGCTATGAAAAGGGTACCTTAACTTTTAACATCAAGATAAAAATCTAATGTTGTATATTATCCTTCCTAGTATAATTATTGGCTAAAGACAGTCTTTTGATAATTACATTTAATCAAGTAAGAAATGTTCAAAATATTATATCTCAATTCTTCCAGATGTTAAACGGAACTTTTATGACAGTGTATTGAATTTAAGAAAACTACCGGAATCATTAGAGGTCTTGGTAATGAGGATGTAAAACATAGGAATCCAAAATACACATATATGAAGCCTTCATGATCATATAGCTATATTTAAACCGTTATTGAAAAACAAATCAAAAAAGGAAGAGAGAAATCATCTTCATGTTAGTATTGAGCTTCTTCTAACCAACACGACGGACAGTCAGGCATTACACACTTACCAATTTATTAAGAGAAAAATGAAGACATGGAGAAATTACATTAGAGGGTGAATAAAAAGGTGCTTAACGCATAGACTCAGCCTAAAATACAATCGTGATAACAATTAAAATCTTCTATAGTATTAATTTCTTTCTCTAAGTTGTCTCCATTTTAGCTGCTAAATTACCTTGATATAACATGTATTCATTAATAGATACTTTAGGAAAATGTATCCAATATGGCGTGCCAAGAACGCAGTGTATCTCGTACATTATATCAATTTCACTGTCCAACCATATATGCAATTTTTTTAGTCACAATAAATAAAGCTTCAAAGGATATCACAATACACGACCTGACCTTTTCAGCAAAAGACGATGTCCTGAATTTTTTCCAGTACTTAACTACTAATTAAGCCTCTTGTAGTCTCGATTTCCTTCAGTTTCTTCTCCCAAGCTGTAAATAAAGCTTCTATCCATGTTACCTTATCAACTATGTAATCAGAATAGTCCCTTCCGAATTTTTAAGGAACACCAATGTGGGTCTCCACTATTTTTGTGCATGACTGATATTGAAAAGCTATGTCATGAGAAATAATCACCATTGGAGCATCTTTCTTATTATGATAGATGCTAAGCCATGTCAATCGTATCTAGATCAATATGATTATTAGGTTCATCCAAGAGTAATAAATTGGGATCCTGCAAAGATCAACATACTCAATCAGCCCATAGTCTCATACATACATCCAACATGAACTTATTGCAGCTTGAAGAATCAAATTAAGATAATCACAACGGTTATATTAGGGATGGTGATATGATTTTACACTTATCTGAAAGTATATAAATGGGTATAAAAATTGAATGCCATATAATTAAATATAAGAAAACAACAATCTTAGATGATTCATCTTTCAAAATGGGCAAGAACATGATCAAGTATATAAAATGGGTATAAATTTGAGTTGGCTTGAAATAACTTAAAATTTCCGTCAACACAAAAGCTTAGATGAATCATCTAAACCAACACACTATATTATGGATCCTAAAGTTTTTGCATTAGAGTCTATAGCATAAATTAATATGTTGTCATTAGCAACTAAGTTCATATAAAAATTGCTGAGATAGAAAGATGAGATAAGTAGCAATAGATTAAAATGAAGAAAACTTCAAAGTAATGCATTAAATTAAATATATTTTAGTGGTTGGATTATTCTATTTGACATATCAAAGTAACTTAATTTTTTTTAAAGTTATCAAATTTTAGACTCTCCTTCAAATACTAAAAAAGTTTACAATAACAATATGATAAACATATGTTTCCGAAGAATACAATGAGTAAAATTGTATCATATATTCAGCAAGAAAAAGTCTTGGTTGATCAACTCGGCCATTTAAACTGTATAATGTAGAGATATATGTCGGTGTAACCAAAAACAAAATAAAATAGTAACACAAGTATTAGTTATAGAACTTACCATGTCGACGAACCTCATCCTTCGTAATCACTATAATCACCAAGCACTCCTACTATAGTCTTTAACATGTACTTTTCCACTCATATCTATTGAAGTCAAGTCTATCACCAATCACTCCCACCATTACCTTTACAATTCAGATTCATATAAAGGCTACGTACCATATTTTGGTGTGATTAAACAAAATAAAAAGATGTTATAGCCAATAGACCTGTGAGTGAAGAAAGTTTGGAAAAGATGATACACGTCTAATTGTCTAAGTGTGTAAAGTTGAGGCCTAAAAATTCAAAAAAATAAAAACAGTGATAAACTATGCATACCAGTTTTGCTGGAATATATATGCCCGAGAAGTAATGACATAAACTGTTTGCAGTCATTACTTACACTTTCATTTATAATGCAACCCACACAGAGCCTGCACAAACATTCAAAACTTTAAAGTTTATGAGATTCATCAATAACACTTTCTTTCCCACACAAAAGAACATAATCTAAAATACTACAGTGACATTTTAAGCGCTAATTAGTATATGCACAATTTCTCGCGTCCCATAAGAATAAATAAGTGTATAGTGCTGAAATATAGTTTGTCAAACATACCATGTACATATATCCATATATGCTTTAGTGACAGAAGAGGAAACACAACATAAATCATAATAAATAACAAAGAAAATATGATATACGAAGTTGGAAAAAGATAATCAAGTAAGGAACTTAAAGCTTACCCGTCACAGATTGAAATTAGGACCCTAATAGATGATTGGCTTTTGAAACCTATCATTATATTAAAAAAAAATAATACAATATCATTATTTAAAGTTAACTCATCAGGATGAAGAATATTATTAAAACTAATTCATTGAAGAAGATTATACATTGAATCAGCAGAACACATAAATTATTAAAACTAATTCATGAATGCGATTTCCCCTGAATTTTTTTCTACGGTTTAGCAACACACAAATGAACTAAAATTAATCAAACCCATATATATTATAAATTGAAGGGATCTTGAACGATGCTGGTGTTTTGATTTGCAATTGTGCGCGTGTGTTTTGAATTGGTGAAAGGGAATATATCAAAACTGTTATTAGTTGACAAATTACGGAAACGATTTTGATTTTGGTATGATTTTTGAATTGGTTGCATTTAATTTTGTAGTTGAAACTGCCGATTTGGAAGAATGACTTGGGGAGAATCGTATAGTAGAAGAATCAGTAAATGGGTTATTATGATTGTGCGTTGAAATGGTGTTGTACCTTCCAAACTCAAGAGCCAATAAGAATGGAGACACGTCATTGTATTAATTGCTTGGGGTGCTTCAATGAGTGGTACAAAACTCTTGTTTATTATATTAGATAGATATAGATAGATATAGATGATGGGTTTTTTTCTCAAGTTTTTTGAGATGTCGAGTTTTTGACTCGGATATATGCAATTTAATTGAAGTTTCTTGTGATTGTTTTTGAATCATTTTTCTGGCTATCCTAAATTATTACCAACGTGAGATTACGTTAGAAAGCCTAACCACTAGGCCACTTTGACGATGGTTTGGTTATCTAAAATAATTAAGGTTTTTTTTTTTTTTTTTTTTTTTTTTTTTTTTTTTTTTTTTTATGCTTAACACGATCACTATCTATACTACTTTATAAAAGGTTTGTGACTTTCTAAATAAACAAGTCTTAAAAATTTTAAGACCAAAAACATTTCTTTAATTGAAAATTGAAATTAACAACCCAATATTCAAATGTAAATTAAATGTCTTTAATTGTGACAACTTTAATATTCATAAAACACATTGACTTGTGAGTTGTAAGAGCCCATTTAATCTATCATCATCATGTAGTAAATGTTTCGATGGATTAGTAATTGGACTATCCAAAAATCTGGACCACTAATGAGCTTATCCAAATATACATAGGCCGGTAGTTTTATCCCTAAAAGTTATTGTAAATGTGTTGATGGATTAGTACTTTAGTCATTTTATTTGAAGTTTTACTAGTATTTGTAATGTTCTTAATGTATTTGAATTATTATGTAATGGTTGAAAAAAAAAGTTGAAAATAAAATGTCGGTTGCCTTGTTGTGCTTAAAAGGTCACATGAAAAACATTTGTTCGCCATAAAAATGGTCACCGGGTACCCGCCGCCGCATTGCGCGGGTACCCTTCTAGTGATTTATGAAGGGTAAAAGTCAAAAATGATAAACATGTTTTCTCAAATGTACCAATATGATGGTCATTTATGTACAAATATGCTAAACTAAAGATCAAATTATGTACAATAATGGGTAATTCTTCATATCTTCATCTCTCACATCTGCATCGTTAGTCCTTTATACTAACGGCCGTTAGTAAATAACTTAAAGCTTGGTTTTCTTACGTTTTTGTCCGTTTTTTACGTTTTCGTCCGTTTTTTACGTTTTCATCAGTTTTTTAATGTTTTCGTCTGTTTTTTAGGTTTTCGTCTGTTTTTTTACATTTTCGTCTGATTTTGTACGTTTCCGTCCCTTTGTTTTCGTTTTCGTCGACCGTTTTTTATTTTTCGACCTCTTTGTTACGTTTTCATTCGTGTTTTAAATTTTTCGTATGTTTTTTTACATTTTCATCCCCTTTGTTACGTATTCGTCTTTTTTTTTACGTTTTCGTCTATTTTTTACGTTTTCGTCCAATTTTTTACGTTTTCGTCAGTTTTTTTACGTTTCCGTCCGATTTTTTACGTTTTCGTCGTTTGTTTACGTTTTCGTTTGATTTTTTACAGTTTCGTCCGATTTTTTATGTTTTCGTCCGATTTTTTACGTTTTTGTCCATTTTTTACGTTTTTGTCTGTTTTGTTACGTTTTCGTCTGTCTTTTACGTTTACGTTCGATTTTTTCTGTTTTTGTCCGTTTGCTTACGTTTTCGTTCAATTTTTTACATTTTCATCCTATTTTTTACGTCGTCTACCTTTTTTTACGTTTTCGTCCATTTTTTTAGGTTTTTGACCCCTTTATTACGTTTTCGTCCATTTTTTAATTTCCCGTGTGTTTTTTTACGTTTACGACCCCTTTGTTACATTTTCATTTGTTATTTTACGTTTTCTTTCAATTTTTATGTTTTCTTCTTTTTTTACGTTTTCGTCTGCTTTTTACGTTTTCGTCCAGTTTTTACATTTTTGTCCGATTTATTTACGTAAAAAAATCGAACGAAAATAAAAAAACAGACTAAAACGTGACAAAGGGGTCGAAAACGTAAAAAAACGAACGAAGATGTAAAAAACAGATGAAAACGTAAAAAATAGACGAACACGTAAAAAACAGAAGAAAACGTAAAAAAAAACAGACGAAAACGTAAAAAACGGATGAAAACGTAACAAAGGGGTCGAAAACGTAAACTAATGGACGAAAACGTAAAAAACGGTCAAAAACGTCAGACAAAACTTTAAAAAAACGGACGAAAACGTAACAAACGGGTCGAAAACGTAAAAAAAGGGACGAAAACGTAAAAAAATGGTCGACGACGTAAAAAATCGGATGAAAACGTAAAAAAACAGTCAAAAACAGACGAAAACGTAAAAAATAAAAACAGGCGAAAACGTAACAAAGGGGACGAAAACGTAAAAATAAACGAAAACGTAAAAAAAGGATGAAAACATAACAAAGGGGTCGAAAACGTATAAAGACGGATGAAAACGTAAAAAAAAAGGTCGACGACGTAAAAATTCGGACAAAAATGTAAAAAATGGGACGAAAACGTAAACAAACGGACAAAAACGTAAAAAACGGACGAAAACGTTAATAAAACAGAAGAAAAAGTAAAAAACTAACAAAAACGTAAATAAACGGACGAAAACGTAACAAATTGGTCGAAAATGTAAAAAAACGGAAGAAAACGTAAAAAAAAACAGACGAAAACATAAAAAATGGACGAAAACGTAAAAAACATACGAAAATGTAAGAAAACCAAGTTTTAAGTTATTTACTAACGGCCGTTAGTATAAAGGACTAACGATGCAGATGTGAGAGATGAAGATGTGAAGAATTACCCATTATTGTACATAATTTGACCTTTGGTTTAGCATATTGGTACATAAATGACCATGTTTATCATTTTTGACTTTTACCCATATATGAATCTCACATCTTGTCCACACAGCTACTTGGTTAGAGAAATGTTAGTAATTTCATAGATATTGTTAATGCAAAAGGCCAATGTTAGTAATTTCATAGATATTGTTAATGCAAAAGGCCGAGAACACGACGATGGTTATTTAGCATAATTTAATGACTGCAAACTTTTTTTTGTTAATCTACTACTTGTAATGTGTACCGGGTATTAGAAACGGAAATATGATTAGGTAATGGATAAAAGCGATTAATTTCAATAAAAGCGATTAATTTCAAGGTGGATTTGTTCGTAGTTGTTCTTAAGTTAATTCGATATGAAATCAAACTAAACTTGATACGCACCAAAAGAGTTTGAACTCAAAGGAAACACGTGTCAGCTTTGCATTGGTCCTGGTTTCAAACAACTAACTTTGGCGCCCAAAGTTAGTTAACCAATTTCTGTAATTATGAATTTTTAAATCGTAAGTAACTCGTTGAATTCTTAACTCAGGTTAATGCTACTATTTAAGTTAGAGTAGAGGTTATTTACTTTTCGGGGACAATGTGAGCCCAAAACCATTAGTCCTCTTAATTGAGAGACTACCAATTACTAAAGCCTTACTTTCTCTTTTAAAAGGCTAATTAAGACACTCTCTTCGAACGACTTAATTTAGTAAACAAGCCTAATACGTTACCTCAAATATTTTTTTTGTTTTCTGAATCATGAGTTTGAGATTGGGTCAAGTCTTCTATCTAATTCCATGCTTATTTGCAAGCAATGTCGAAAATTGAACTTCAAGCAAAGCTAATGCAACTTATTTCACGTTCAATGGTTCATGCAGAAGCTTCACATGTGCTAATCAATCAAGTCAAGGCTTAGGGTAAACCAAGTATAACTTCAATGTTAATTTTAATCAAAATATGTTTTCTTGCGTTTGCAGAATTTTTTTTCAGATAACATAGCTGTTTATTACCTCTAATCTCCAAACCCATAAGATTCAGACCAGGGACCAAATGTTAGCTTTCTGGCAAAAGGGGTTGAAAACATGAAACACCTCAAGTCAAATTCACACACAGTCATACAATTTAGACAACTCGAATCATTTCAGTATTTCACCCATTTAAACCGTTTCTTCTATCGATAAACATGATCCAAATCAACCAGTTTAAAATGTGGGAAACATAGAACCATGCATGCAATAAATGTAAAAATTGTTTACATACAGAAGATTTGACAATCACTGCAATATTAATGCAATAGATTGGGTTTTGAACTAAAGATGTTTCCAATAGTAATAGCAACCCCACTAAAGTACTCGCGACAATTCCCATTCCGTTCTTTACAGAGAGCTACTTGAAATTAGTCTCTATATAGAAGCTAAACAAAACTAGTTCTTATACGGTCTTCTCTTAGTCAGGACTCTGGAGTTTAAGAGGCACGGCCAAAAATCAGCGTACAAAACTAGGGCTGTAAACGAACTGAGCGTTCAGTGAACATTTCATGAACCGTTCGGAAAAAAGTTCGTTTATGTTCGTTTATTTATTAAATGAACGAACATGAATAATATTTTACGTTCGTTTAGTTAAATGAACGAACATGAACAAAAGTCGCGTCCGTTCATTTATGTTCGTGAACATTCAATTATGCGTTCGTTTATGTTCATTCATATATTATATCTTTTAATTGTATAATTTTAAAAATGGTTTTTCTAAACAAAACAACACTTATAAAACAACATAATGTGCATAATTTAACAAAGTTTATGTGTGCGTGTCTATGTTCATTTATGTTCGATCGTTTTTGTTCGTTTAACGTTCATTTAATGTCTTAATAAACGAACATAAACAACTCATTTTCTTAATAAACGAACATGAATAAGAAAATTCGTCCGTTTAAGCAATTGTGTCCGTTTATTTGTCCGGTTAATATTAAACGAATGAACATGAATAAGGCTCCGTTCGTGTTCGTCCGATTCGTTTACAGCCCTATACAAAACCCTTCAAATACATAGCGTACAAGACATTCATCCAACTTTATATCACACGTCGACAGAGAAGGTTTTTCTACTACAATATATTATTATTAGGAATATTTGAGATATTTGGTAAACTACAAAGCTTTCATTAAAACTATATTCCAAAGTACTAAAGACAAATAAAGGAGTAAACAGATTATTGTTCACAAAATCTAGCAGATTTACAAAGAATCAAATCGAATTTGCAGAAAATTACTTCCAAACAACGTACAACTCATTGGAGGATGGATCTCAGGATTTTGCATTCAGCAACAGATCTATAAAAGAAATCACGACCCGTGAACAAGATATGCAGAATACAGCAAACCTCACTCCTGGTTCGACCGTTTAGTCACTTATGAGTCAGATCAAAAGAATGATAGTTGTTACATTTGCTCACACGAGGGCTAGAAAGAGCCGTTTCGTTTTACTATCTGCAATCAATGCATCAGACAGAAATGAGGATAAAATTTAGGGAAAAACATTTTTGTGATAGAGATGAGAAAATGGGTGGGAACAGAAGGATTGTGTGACAGATTGGAGTCAAAGCGATAATTTGTTGGAACAGATTTTGACCAGCAAGAACTGTTTGAGTATGCTGTTTAATAAATTTTGTAAATAACTAATGCCTTACATATGACAACTTTGATATTACAACAATAATCCGATATGTTGACTAAGACGATTTAGCAGGTACCTCGCCAGACTCTCAAACAGTTAGACCAACTATCTTTTTTCAACAGAAAAAATTATTTTACCAATTTGACTAATTAGGCATACAAACACAACCAAAATTAACCCGTTATAGAAAAATTACTCGAAATTCCAACCTATAGTAAAGAGATTTATCATCTTACCTCAAAGCTACAGGTTACAAAACTCCCATTGAACTTGTGTCAAATCAAGGAGCTCAGTGACACCGTCTTCGAACATGATCTGAGTGAAAACAGAATGGACTTTGTTAATGACAAAACAAGCTACAAACTAGCTGCAAAAACCAACACGAAGTAAAACTTACCAAGTGTTTTTTTGTGTCGACATTAAACCGCTTGATGATGCCAAACAATCTAAAAAGCATCAATACATAACTATTTAGCAACTAACACATTACAAAAAGATATGGGTGAAATCTATGAAAGGATTTGTGTGTAATTATGCAATAATTGTTGATAGAGGTGGCAAAATGTGTACTGGTCAAAACGGTAAGTCTTATGTGCGAGCTTATGTGGGTCGGTTTACCTTCCAAAATCTTTTTTGCAGTTTCAAAATAAGTGGTGCATTATATATGATTACAAAATACTACATTATAGTACAGCTTTTAATATACCCTAGGCGACTTTTGACCTATTTGATCAATCAACCCATTTGACCTCATATATTTTTAGCGAATTCCTATAATTTACCCATCTAAAATAGCATCAATAAAATAAAATACCATATTAACCTATTTCCATATTGAACCTGTGGTTAGTGATCTTGGGATTTCAAAACCCGTATTTTCAGATAATATGAAGCTCTACCTCGTTGACTCAGGCCGTATTATTATGAGAACTTGCCCATTGCAATTATGAGGTATTCTTGTCCGATCAATGACATGCCTTGAACATCCTACCAACAGTAAAATAGTAAATGAAGTTGCAATGTGAGAACCTCTCCACTCTTACAAATCAAACTAAATATCAAATATAAATTTACAGAGTATAGACTTTGTACCTGCTTGTCGAACACCATTCTTGTAATCCTATATAAGAAATATTAGCTGAGATTAGTTTATATTTATAATTGAACAAAGCATGATGATAATTCAGTAGACCATAACTTTATAAAATTTCAATTCTATATGGTATTGAAAAAACCACTAGCATTATGACTACAAATTACCACCATATAACACATATTACTCCATCATTATAAGAAAAACCATACATACATCTTTCCCAGAAACAACTGCTTTTACTTTTGGAGAATTTATAGCCACCTGACATGCAACTAGCTTTAGTGCAGCATCTGAGGAAGAGAGTTTTGGCTTGTTGTTGTTGGGCTTCACTCCCAGTTTCCGTCTACAGCCTACAGCACCACAATGACAGTCTTGGTCTGCACCAAACTGCACAAACCTGCTAAATCTGTTAGATACCAGCAAAAAGAAGTAAAGAGGCCAAGAATATTATGAAATTGTCTACATCATCACCCATGAAGCAATTGTCCTTGATAAAAATACAATATACTTTAGCAGCACAGAGCTAACTGTTTAACTTGGCATGGCATTTCATTAAAGGTGGCAAATTTGACCCATTTACTTATTAATGGGTCGATGCAGGTTCAGTTATATCTCAAACGAATCAAATGGATATGAAGAGTCAGCTAAAAAGGTATCGTGTCAAATGAGTCAAAAGTCGCCCAAAGTGACCTCCTAAACCATTTTGATGAAAAAAAAATTATATAAGAAATTCTAATCCTATTGGACACATCAACTATGCATAATATCCAAGTCAAATCGTTTTCTGGGTCCACCCCAAGCTGTACAGATATTGCTTAAATTGATCCAACTACATTTTAACCCTGTACCAAAAGTCCAAAACTGTCAGACCTGCCCATTTTTTCATCTATACATTTTCCAAAGTACATGCAGGGCATTCATGGTACTGAAGATAATACCACATGAGGACTCCACATAGATATGAATTAGATAATGTCAAGAAAGCAAAGTAATGCCATACTGGTAATCATAGGTCAGGTGTTCCCCCATCTTTATATTCCGAGTTGCAAATATGCCGATTCTTGTTTCACCGTCGATCCTCCTGAAGATACAGTTTATATTAGCCAACAATGATTGTTATGACTTAAGACCATGAACGTCAGGTAGGAAGATAGGGACAAACCATTTCTGCATCTCAGTATTTGGAGAGCAACTATGATTTATGTATCTTGACTTGTTTCCTTTGTATGTGGCATCAATCACCATGTCTCTGTTGATCTCGCACAAGTAGAAGTTTGTTTCTCCCTGGCGTTTCATTCTCCAAAGCCTTTCCTCGCATGTTTTGTCATCAATAACTACAGTAAGGGTAAAAACAGAAATTTAGATATCATACTTACTTCAGAGAGAAGCTTACTCTTAAACTAAAGGTGTTACCTTCTCCCACATATTCAATTACAAATTCCCCACGCATGATGTCCTCTTCAGCGACAACCCCTGAGCCACATTTTTCAGTCTAAAAAAGCAAATTATAGTATATCAATAACAACCATGCCATCACAAGTTATATATAAAAAAAAATAGTGGTATCTGATATTAGAAACTGAGATGGAGAAGGTATCCTTTGCCCATAATAGACAATGTCATCTACTGCAGGGGCAGCAGGTGACTGTTCATAATTGACAGCAGAATCAACACTGTAGATTTGTATTTCACAAGTGTCTTCTGCGGATCTAATACCATGACCGTGTGCACAACTATTTTAACCTTATTATATTCATCACTACCACAGGCAGTAGCTTGGCATTCGCGAGATTGTGTGGCACTTGCTAAAGTGGGAAAAAACTGAGACTAGGCTATCAAGTGATCATATCAGTATGACAGTATCATTAATAGCACTGGACGGCTGCATTAGCTTGAGTGGTTTAATGCCATTTTGAGCATAGTGGGGTCATCTTCCATAGGCATATAGTGCAAGGGATTAATAAATACCTAGCTACTCCCAAACTAGTTCAAGGTTCTAAATCCCGGTATCAATGCGCCCTTTGCAACATAATGCCAACATTTTTTGTGCACTCCCATAAATTGATTCTGTGGATCCATTTGGAATCCAAGCACCCAGCAGCCACTGGATACAAATATATGCATGCATTTCTTATCTGATCATTTGATATAAATAGCTATGTAGATTAAGTAATAGATAGGCAGAGAGGCAGAAATGAGCACTATAGACATCATTATTCAAAGCCATGATCAAAAATAATATGACATGTGTACCATTTATTCTCACAAAGGTACTACGAAGTTCGAAACAAGGTGTCTTTAGGCGCATGTTGAGCCAAATAGGTCAAGCTTTATCACCTATCACTGATACTATATGACCAACTCCGTGAAGTTCACACCGGAGTTATGAAAAAAGTGAATAGATAATGCATCGATCATATATACAAGTACTACTACATAAGACCCAACTCTAATGAACTACATGGGTACTTAAACAGTTATCATGTCTGAGAAAAACACTTTTATAGTATGTTCAAGGATGAAATAGTACCTGGACTACATTCATTTTCTTCACAGGCCGTTGGTGGAATGGTTTGTTGAGGCATGAACTATCACATTTACAGTTAGACGAGCAGCTTGACTGCAGCATCCTGCAACATGAAATTATCTTATCAGCACACAAATGCCTCATGGCAGGGGCACGTATCTGTACCTAATTCAAAATCCTGTACTTTAGTTCTTACTCAAGTATCATGTTCATTTGCACACAGAAGGTAATTTCAAAATCTAATTGATGCAGGATATACACAATGGAGAGCCGCATTACTACCTCAAGAAAACATGAACAGAAAGTTACTGGCAGGGCCTCCGCAAATGGGATACAACAAATACATTTCAGGAGAGCTCGATGGCTGCCGCAAAACCATGCAATTGCATCTTTTAGGTCTCACTTGCAAGATTTAGGAGCTCGTCTTATTTTCTAAGATGATAGAACTAGGAAATAGCATGGATCAAAAGAGTACTACACTACTACTTAAGAGTCTCTATCCAATGAAAATTGCAAATATTTACCTTCTCCAATATTATTTGCAGAATTACATAGTGATCTCAGATCATCAATACAAAATTCTTTGTGGTAATAACTTGGTCAACATGTATTGCTATGCTGGTTAGACTCTGTCATTATGATAAAAGGCTTGACTTGCAGTCAATGACTTGTACAAATATGTGTGTAAGGTCAGTTGTTGCAATATTCACAGGAAGAGGGAAGCATATATTTGGGACTAAAATCTCAGTTTTACGGGACGTAAGTAAAGAGAAAGGAACTACAAGGTATAGTAGCAAGATTATGCTCAACTAAATAATTATATATTTGGGACTAGAGTCTCAAATCCTACTTGTTTATGATAACTTATACATACAGGAAAACGATAAGTTATAGAATGCAATTAAAGGGGAAGGAACTACAGGGTATAGTAGACAGTTTTATGCTTAAATCACAAGTAACAAGTAAGCAAATATCATAGAATGCCAGGAAATTGATATAGTATAGAATGTACAGGCTATAGGACTGCAATCTCGGGTCCTACTTGTTCATAGTAACTTCGAGGTACAGGAGATTGACAAATTATAGAATGCCAGTACAGGAAAAGAGCTACAGGGTATAGCAGCCAATACTATGCTAGACGTAAGAGAATCAACATCCTCAATGGAGGCATGGGGCACATGCTTGTGAATATAGAGTCAGTTTGATTTACTATTCTATCTTAATTTCGAATGGTCAAGAAAATTATTCCCTCGTCAAGTCGTCATTCAGAAACCAATTCCAAAACGAGGCTGATTTGGCATAAACTACAACCAGCATATGATCACAGATCTATGTCATACTATCTTCCACTAATATATAACATCATATAAATTTCAGGATATCATGTTTATTAGTACTAACAGTTCATAGCAATACGGGACCAGAATCTATCCAAGTAGTCCTTAGGTCTTACCCACAATGGCAATCTCTACCACAAACACCCGAAGAGCCTGGTGCCGAGCTGCAGGAGCAGAATATTCCATCGTCTTCCACTCTAACTCGTCTCTTAACCTTCTTAGTTAAATATATATCTAACATAATTGTTAATCTCAAACAAACAAAAAAGCATAAACGTGCACAACTTAAAAAGCAAATTGACAACAATATCTATACACTCTCGAAACTTATAAAAAAAAAGGATACTGCGCTTTATGTATTTATAATCTGGTCGCCATTTATTTAACCAATCAGGAAGTTCAAATTCAACCGGTTCTCCAATCTCCTTGGTCAATCTTTCAAACACTTGCCCAATATCACCACGTTCCGTCTTCTTAATCAACAAATAAACAAACATAAAATCGTCAAAACAATTACACAAACAACCGCTTCATCAAATTATACAAAAGAAATATCAACATTTCACCTTCTGCATGCCAGGCATGGATTTATTCGAAATATATATAGTCCAAATTTTTTTCCTGCATCATATAATTAACACAATATTAGCATACTTATAATAATGTAACTAAATGAACAATTAAAAAAAGTGAGATAAATTAGAGATACTGGTATAAAAGTATATCAAACTTCTTGTTTTTTTCGTATCGAATATATAGACTTTTAATTTAACCCTACTGTGTGTATCAATTCAGGTCAAGTTCGATACATTATGTATCGAACTTAAACGATACACGCAATAGTATAAATTAAAAGTTTATACATTCGATATTAAAATAAAAAGAAGTTGAATACACACGTGTCAAGTTGGATACATTTTAAAATGAATATTGACAGGAATTCAGATCTGAAAATAAACTATATCCAATTCAAACCTTAAGAAGTAACCCTAGCCTTCGGTTACCGTCAGTCACCGTCGTTGTGTCCGATAAGCTCACAGATCGAGTTATTCAATCTGTTAACTAAACAGATATGAAATTGTAAATGATTATGAGAGTGGAGTTGAAAATTTTAACGGCGGGAGGTGTTTAAAGGGGATTGGGTAACTGGAAGGAAGGAAGTTTGAGTTTGTTGTACTTTGGAGTTTGTTTGTGTAACGGCTTAGTCACCACACAGTAAACGTTTGGTCAATAGTAGTAGAAGGCTAGATTAGATTTCCACTTTTTTTACATTTTGTAGATTTGAGTTTGGGGTGGTAATTCAGGTCGGGTTTTGTTGGCAAGGCGATGTAACTTAATGTTGATACGGCTGGTTGTTTAAGTAATTAGGTTAGACTTGTAACGATAGGTAGTGAGCGGTAATTTACTGGGCCGGGTTTTGCTGGTGAGTTGATGTAACATAATGTTGATACGGTTGTTTAAGTAATTATGTTAGACTTGTAATGATAGGTAGCACGTGATAACTTATTGGGCTGGGTTTTGTTGGTGAATTAACTTAACATAATGTTGATACGGTTGTTTAAGTAATTAGGTTAGACTTGTAAACGATAACTGACTGTTATTTTGGTGAATTAGTAAGTTAACTCATCAATATTGTACTTTATTTTAAAAGCAAATTACCAAAAGAATCCATATCCAAAGTCATATTACGAAACTGAACTTTTTTCATATACTTTACCAAAGTGACCAAAAGATGTCACCATCACAATAAATAAAAGATTAATTGAGTTGAAGTTTTCTATGAAACACCTCACGTGACACTTTGAGGAAAAACAAAACTAAAAGTCTAAAATCAATGCTCTGGACCAATCAAGTTCATTATCACTTCACCTTCTCCATCAAGATGCCCCTTCCCTTTCTCGCTGAAAAATTGCAGCTTATAGTTTTCCATAGTTTGCTTCTATCTTTCATCATCCCTAAAATTTTCTCAAGCATCATTTATCACCATAAACCACCTTACCAAACAAACTCCTCTTGTCTTTCTCTAGACAATTAAACATCACTAAAACCCACAAAGGATATAACTCAAGAAACCCTTTGCTTGTTACAGGTTATACACCAAAACACATACTGCAACCTTCAATATCAAGCAATCACGCCTAGAACCCGCCTCGTTTACCGCCTCTCGCCCAGCACCATACGCCCAAAACCATTCATTCTCGCCAGAAAATAAAGCACCTCGCCTTTGTACACGCCTAGACCCTCGCCTTTGTACACGCCTAGACCCTAGCCCTCGCCCAGAAAATAAGCACCTCGCCTAGGACCACACCTAGCTCACCATCTTCCTCGCCTTAACTCCACGCCCAGGCCCACACCTGGCAGAGCAATCTCGCCCAGGCCCTCGCCTCTCTCACGCCCAGGTCACGCCTAAACATGTTACTGGCTAGTCTCTCACCCAGACCCACGCCCAGGAATTCCTTATACACGTGTACGGTTTAAAAACTATTATGGTACGAATCTAACGTATAATATTGAAAAGTTCATTTTAGAAAAATGTATAGGCGATGTTTATATCTGTAAAGTAGCAGTAGAAAGAGTTCGTTTAAGAAATTTTCTCTTATTTTAAACTTTAATGGATTAGTTGATCGATCTATTGGACGTAATATGGGTACACAACCTGTAAACTATTTATTAAACAAGTTAGGAAGGTTGATCCGAATATGAATCATAACATATAGACTCGACTCTAACCCGTTAATATAATGTTTGTTTTGACTTGTATTTCCCTTCATGTTGTTGCTACCTTCTAGATGTAACACGAGTTTTACTTGTGATCAGAACTTCATAAGTGGCGGTTAATGGTTATCCGGATGTAGAGCTTGGTTTAAAATATAACCTTAATAAGTAATTATGTTAGACTTGTGAACAATAACCATCATGTGGTGACTCATCGGGTGGGGTTTTGTTAGCGAGTCGATGTAACCTAATATCGATACGGCTTTTTAACTAATAAGGTTGGACTTGTAATCGATAACAAGTATGAGGTAACACATGTATTTTAATGGATTAGCGAGTTGGTTCGATATATTTTATGATTTAAATAGATTGGTGAAATGATCTATTAGATGCAATACGTATAGACAACATGCAAGTCGGTTATTAAACAAGTTTAGAAGGTTGATCAAGATACGACACCGGGCCTGCTCAGATTCAACTCTAAACCGTTTAATATGATGTCGTTTTGAGTTTTATTGCTCTATGGTATTTCCATATCCTAGATATAACACGGGTTCTACTTGTGATCACAAGTGGTGGTTGATGGTTATTTGGATGGACAACGTGATTTAAACAAGAAGTTTAGTTTGTTGTGTTAGTTAGCATTCGATCACTTTCACATTGAATGGATGAACTTTTTCATACGAGGATGTGTGGTTTATTTTACGATATGTTAATTGAACTAATAAACTTGTTTGTTTTCTATGTGTGAATTCTAGTCTTAAATTTATGTTGGGAATTAAATGTAGTAGTACTAATTGCTATAGGTATTGCCAAGCATAAAGACTAAACTAGTGAAGAATACACTAGCAGTACTAATTGCTAGTACATATGGTTTGCACTGCTAATAGGATATGTACGCGTTTTGTAATTATAGAATAGATTGCATATATATCTTATATGTTTAGATTGATACGAATATTGTATAGTTGTCTTGTAAAGGACTCTTTAAGCTATAAAAGGAGGTCCTAGGGTTAGAAGTAATACACGTATCTTTTGGTTAAGCTTCAAGGTTGTAAACCCTAGTGATAAGTAAAGATCACTCGTATTATAATCAATAATATTGAAGCGTTTTGTTACATCTTTGGTTACTGTTCCATATACATCAAATAATCAATGTCTTCTAAAGTGCTATGTAGTATATTTCGCATACTACTTGGTATAACCTCAAAGTATCTAATAACACAAGTCTCAAAGGTGTTTAGATCCTCACAAGTGGTATCAGAGTCTTGGTTTCTGATACTTTGATTTAGAAGATACATTCCTAATCACTTTGTTTTCCCAATCAAATCCCATGGATATGGAATCCTCACAAAACCATGCTGTTGCTAAGTTACCAGTACTCAAACAAAATGAGTATGACATGTGGAGGCTTGATTGAGCAATACTTTCTGGTGTTGGACTATAATCTCTGGGAGATTATTGAAAATGGGGACTCCTTTGTTCCCAAACAAACTGAAACAGTTGAAGATGGCAAGACTGTTACTAAAGTTGGCACAGATCCCCTTATTGCGGATGAGAATCTTAAAAGAAATAATGATCTTAAAGCAAGAAGTTTATTAATGTTGGCCATCTCTAATGACCATGTTCTGTCTTTTAGTCAATACAAGATAACCAAAACCTTGTTTGAGGAAATTGTCACAAGATTTGGTGGTAATGATGCCACCAAGAAAACTTAAAAAGTTTTGTTGAAACAACAATTGGAGAACTTCTCCTCAACAAGCAATGAATCTATTGATCATCTGTTCAATAGACTGCAAAGATTGGTCAGTCAACTGATTGTCTTGGGTGTTAATGTTCCCCAAGAAGATCAGAACTCCAGGTTTTTAAGGAGCTTACCTACAGAATACAGGATGGATGTAGTAGTCTGGAAGAACAAACCAGACATTGATACCATGTCTCTAAGTGACATGTACAACAATTTCAAAATCATTAAACAGGATTTCAAAAAGTCTGGAGGCACAAACTTAAGTTCAGGGAACATGGCATTCTTATCTGCTCAAACCAATTTTGATTGAAGAAGATGAGGACTTAGAAGTTAGTACTGCTAACCTTATGGTTGGCACTACTAGTTCAAAAACTAGTCTTGCAGGAATTGGCGACTCAACTTTCTATGCCTTCCTATCTAGCCAAGCAAGTGGATCTTCACTTTCTCATGAAGATCTTGAGCAACTGGATGATGATGACCTTGAGGAGATGGACATCAAATGGAATGTTGCTTTGATTAGCATGAGGGCAAAGAAGTTCTGGAAGAGAAATGGAAATAAGATCACCATTGTTGGTGATGATACTGTTGGATTTGATAAGTCCAAGTTGGAGTGTTTCAACTGTCACAAGATGGGGCACTTTGCTAAAGAGTGTAGGAAGCCAAATTCTCAGGACTACAAGAGCAGATGGAATAAAAGCAGTTGGAAGAAGACATCTGAAGAGGAGCCTTCTTCAAAGGCTATGGTTGCAATTGATGGTTGTGGCTATGACTAGAGCTTCATGGCTGATGAGGAGGAACCATCCATAGACTCTACTATGGTGGCAGTAGAGATGGCACTTATGGCCTTCTCTGATTCTGAGGTACTTTCTAATAATGGTTGTTCAAAGTCATGTTCTGTTGTGAAAGAATGTGAAATTATTAAAGAAATATATGATAACCAGAGAATAGAACTTAATAAAACTAACTATAATCTTGATAATCATAAAAGAGCTCTAGTTGTGCTAGAAGAACAAATTGTCCATTATAAAAAAAATGAGTCTGCTTTTTCTGAAACAATAGTTGTGCTTAAAAGAGATCTTTCTCATAAAGACATGGAGATAGCTTTGTCAAAAGATAAATTGGAAAAGTGTAAGACAGCTAATAAAAATATAAAAATCAGTATGAAGACTCTAGAATACTGTTATAATCAGGTTACTAAAATGATAGAGAGTCAAATTCATAATAAGGCTAAATCTGGTTTAGGTTATAACTCTGTTCCACCTCCTTTCAGAGGTGTTCCTTCACCTCCAGGTGTTGACTTATCACACACTGGTTTAGAGGAATATCAGGAGCCTATGATGGAATATGGACCTAAGGCTAAATAAAATGTAAACCTAAGAAAGCCTGAGGTTAATGATGCCTTTGAAAGTGCTAGTGATTCCTCACTAGTTGAGGAAATTGAGTTTGAGAAAGTAGGTACTGCTAAGCCTAAGGTTGAAACTGCTAGACCTAAGCAAGAAATAAAATTTGTTAGGCTAGCAGTTAAATATGCAGAATTGTATAGGTCAACCAGTAGGATTTCACAGTCTAGAAGCAGAACCTCACAGCCTAGGGGAAATCATATGAACTGGAATAATCTTAAGTCCCAACAACTAGGTAGTGATTTTGTTATGCACAATAAAGCTTGCTATTCTTGTGAAAGTTTTTATCATATTTAGGCTATGTGTAATTACCATCATGGGAGAAGGATGGTGAATGGGAACACAAGGGTACCAGGGTATGCCAACATAAGGGTGAACTCAAACAGTTTTTCAAGAAACACTCTTGATGCCCATAGCACTTCTAATGAAGTCTGGCATCAAACCTTTTAATACTGCTAGACCAATTAGGACTGCTTACACAAAACCAACTGTCTCAATTCCTAAATCAAACTTTTACAAACAACCACAGGGTAATAACTTGTCTTTTATAAAAATACTGGTTTTCAAAAGAAGGTTTGGAGGGACAAAGTAAGAATTGTCAGTCCAACAGTTAACACTGCTAGACCAATAGTTCATATTGCTAGGTCTATGGGAACTGCCAAGGGAACTGGAGTCAATGTTGTTAAGGCCTCAACATGTTGGATATGGAGACCCACCAAATCCAGCAGTGCATCAGCAAACATGAAAGAGTATAATTACATTGATGCACGAGGCATATCCAAGTCAGTAATAGTGTAACACCCCAACCCGACAAGGGTAGAAGTGTCACATTCTGGTGTCATATCAGAACGTACAATTAAAATCTTTACAAACGAAATCCTTAAAATGAAGTATCAAATAAGATAATTGATTTACTGACAAGGAAATACAATATTCCAAAATGAAATGAAATCTCAAAACAAAACTCTTCAAGATAAGTCCAAATAATAAGCAACTAGGGTTGGTCCACTCAGATAATCCAACTCTCAGCCCATCAAAGCCCATCTTCAAATCTAAAACCTGCCGCAGGAAAAGAAATGCGGCTGAGCTTAAAAAAGCCCAGTGAACAGATATAACAAAACGAAAGCTAAATAAAAGCATAAACGAAATGAAACAAAGGAAACTGATAACAAGGTCGCAGCGAAAAGAGAACAATGAGTCAATGAGGATCCTGCAGAACATAATTTTACAGATATCCAAAACGAACAGATAACAAGGAGAACGAAGCAAAACAAAGCATCGATGACATATAAACAAGCACATACAAACCAGGCATACAAGACTGAAACATAAGCAAGTATAGCAGGCGTAGCATCCACACAACATATATGTCATACAATCAATTCAGGAATTCAGGAGACATACAAGCCAAACAGATGTCTACAGGAAAACGGAAGCAATTAATTAATAAGTGAGCATGGCAATTCACACAGGTCAAAACCCTTAGTTGAAGACATAATCAGTATCATAGCGGTAGTCAAAACATGGCAGTCACACGTAACAAGTAGGAATACAGTATGAACACTATAATTAAATGAATTAAATACATAGCAGGGCAATTAAACAAGTTAACAAGCTAGACTTCATAAGTTGAACCATTTACCCAATCAAACCGTAGCATAAACAGAAATGCAAACATGGCAGGTCAACAACAAGCAGATAAGGACACCACGGATAGTCATAGTCCACGAGATTAATTGAACGAGGTACAAAAGATAAACAGATCAACAATCGATTTCACACAAGCACGGTTACCAGACAAATCAAAGGATCACATAACAGTACGATAGCATATCATCAGATGACAACAGGTAAATCTTATATCGCATACATACATATCATACAGAGTAATCAGTAGTCATATAAACATGAATATCATAATCAAATCCAATAACATATAATAACCCGGTACGTGAATGGAACAATAATCGGAATTAACGGAATGAGAGTGTGACAGATCAAAGCAATGGAATATATATATCTTGGTAGTAGAGTGATTCATATAAGGGTACACAGAATATGGTGCGTTGGGGAATGTAGAAGGTACAATATAGGTATTTCAAAAGTGTAAGGGTTATCAGAAATCTACCCGAGCCCGGAAACATATCATATCATATCATATCATAAGTAGCCATTGTATTCGGAGGGGTGACCTCGGAATACCATACATAATAGGAGGGGAGACCTCAGTAACAAATGGAGTAGCTAGCTCCCAGAATTGTGAAGACGCGGATTGCACCCGACATCATTCACCATATATATCTATCAAACAGATCAAATCCCTCGAAACATATCATATCTAGGATGCATCCATACGCCCCCCCAGAACATATCATAGTGGCCAAATCATATACATATAGTGAGCTCATAATCATATCATAATATAATGGAACACGGTGTGTATCATCACTCGTACACACTGGAGTCATGCCATTGGTGCATCAATGACACGGTCATGTTACCTTCATGACTAGGAAAACATATTTGGCTCGGGTATCAAACTGAAGGGTCAAAGCATATTCATATCATAAGGGTTCATATCAAAGTTCATATCAGAGTTCATATCAAAGTTTCATATCAGGGTTCATATCGAAGTTTCATATCAAGGTTCACATCAGAGTTTCATATCAAAGTTCATATCAAAGTTTCATATCGGAGTTTCATATCAAAGGTTCATATAAGTTTCATATCAAAGGAATCATAGCAAGGTCATGGGAAGCCCTAATCATGAGGCTTAGAGTAAAGCATAACAGTTCAAGCTAATATCGAAAGATGTATAAGAATCACGAGAAACCTTAAGAGATAAGGTCAGAATATTTGTACCTCATTCGAAGCAAGCAAAATAGAAAGCAAGTCACAAGATGAATCAATCTCACCGTCCGGAACCTATATGAATTAGATAACGCTTATTAAGATCGGATTACTCATTTTAGACGGCTTTCCATTTTAGCAGGTTTCCACTTTTAGTAACTTTCCATTTTAGGTAACTTTCTAAAAATAGCAGGTTTCTATAATTAGCAAATTTTGCCATTTATGAAGTTTTTATTGTCAAATCAGGTTAACATGATGAAAATGATGATTATTACAGTTTAGGGTTCATTTATGACGAGTTTTACAAGTTTAGGGTCTAAAGTGTAAATATATATCAAGTCCACTCATTTTACTCCTTTAGTCCATTAGTTATCATATAAAAAGTTCGAACCTTCATATTATATAATTTACAAAACTACCTCATTTTAATACGTCATATATATTATGTACAATTTAACTCTAGTTAAAGATTACAAGTCCTATTTTACGTTATAAATCACTTAGACTCGAGTAGTACAAGATCTACATGACCCTTGTGTGGCTTCTTTTTAATGTCAAGACCTTACCTATCCAAAACCAAACCATACGACCAACAATAAACCAAGTGAGACCATTTAATCATTTTTTTATCGATTCAATTAACAAGACACGTACACGTATATTTCCGAAGCTCATTTAACTCGTCATTCAAATCATGTATGTCGTGAACAAAGGGGTTCAAAAACAGATTTTCATCAAGAGCTAAATGCCCATTTTCATTTGACATATACCAGATTTATAACATGATTCCATGTGGTCCATTGCATTCATTTTATAAGTTTATAAAATACGTGTACATGCAACCTCGAAGGGAGTCCCAAGCCCTATGACATACAACCAATAAAACATAACCATGGGTTGATTTATTTTATGTCACAGCAGATTTACATGAGCATGAACATAGGTAGACGTAGGGAGGTTTATAAGCGATAAATATTATCATTTCATGTGACATCTCTTTATGTAAGTTCAATGTGTATAAGTACTTCAACAAAGGATCCAAAAACAGATTCAAAGTCACGAGTATATATGTCCTTTTCATTCGACTATATAAGAGCCAAGATCATGATTTCATGCGACTTAAAGTTATCATTTTGTGTGCTTTGTCACATTCGAATATGATGCATGCGAGGGAGAGAAAACTCACGACACAAATCAGGAATAAGGAAGAAGGACGAGACAAGTCTATGTTACCTGGTGGCGTATACATGAGGAAGGGAAAAACAAGGTAACCAACACCTTTCTTGGCTTAGCAACACCACGACCAGAATCAAAGATTACCACAGCCCGCGACCAAAACAAACCAGTAGATTCCAACCCACGACAAACCAGTAGATTACTGGCACCAAACCCACGATCCCAGCTGCTACTAGACACCATGAAAAGCTCCTTGAAATCACCCTTGTGGTCGACAGCTCATGGAAGAAGAAGAAAGAAAGATATGGTTGCCATCATATTTGGTTTAGGAGCGTTTAGGGTTTTAGTGCATTTTGAACATGAAATGGTAAGTGAATAAATGAGATTAAAGTGGGATTTAATTGGGAGTTATGGGGCGTTTCATCAGGTCCGAACAAAAGGGAAGGGGTTTAACTCTTCCAATGTTTTCCTAATATACAATAACTTTTTATATGAATTTGTAATATAAATTACAAAAGGAGAAGATTATGGAGCATAATGGCGTGAGTTATGGCCATGATTAGGGGAATGAAAATTTGACCAAATCAATTTGTTTAATTACTTTTGTGATAACTGTAATTAGTTCTAACTTCCTTTTTAAATTGTACATATGACTAGGTCTAATTAACTTGCATAATGTGAAATATTCATATGGTAGATAACTTTTTTTTTACTCTTGTTAAGGATAAGTCATTTACGAGTTAAGTGTCAAACGTAGTTAACGAGTTTTACGTATTTCGAAAATATTAAGCTCGAGGGGCAAAATAGTCATTTAACACGTTTACGTTTTTAGGGTTTTACAACTCTTCCCCTCTAACAGAAAATTTTCGTCCTCGAAAATTGGAGTCGCAGAGATACACAGAGACGATCGAGTTCAAACCAGACGTAGCAATCCATATTCTCATACAGATCCTAACAATTTCGGTTCCAAAGCGTACAAATCTTACACGTAACAGATGTCGGTGAGAATCTCGCAAAGAGGTACAAAATTCGAAACGAATATGAGGATCAAAGGATAACGGATATAAGCCCTATTCCATTCACGTACCTACCCCAGGCATTTCACATACATACAACATATACTACATCAAACAACTTTCCATATCACCAAAGAAGAAGGCCACCAACTTGCTCGAAACGGTTCCTCATGACTCATTACTGACCGATCCAAAAGAAAAGCTGAGATATTACCAAAATGCTAAATCATAAACTTCACAATTCAAACCGAGCTCTGAACAAATCAAAGAAAAGTAATACCGATCAAAATCACATAACAAAACATCAACCGCCTCAAAACGCATGACAACAAATCAGAGTAACAAAAGTCGCGCCCAATCATATGAAGTAGATGAACCTTCTCAGCCACCAGTTAAATCTTGTCTCCGTCTTTGCGCCTTTTGTTGATCCGTCCAGCTCCCTTCAGCAGCATCCTGACGTCTCCGGCAGCATCACGATCGGGTGCGGCTTTTGTCTCACGAACCTCTCCAGAAATTGTTGCAGCAATGCAGGGTCGACACCATTATCTTTGACTCCACGAGTAGTCTCCTTTTAAACGGTCGACAACGAATGCGCGAAGATAAAACAAACAAAATCAAATGCGAAAAGAAGGGGGTCAAATTAGCGAAGACAAAAGAATATCGAAGTCAAATCTGAACGACAATCAAAAGGAATCGAAAGAGATCAGAACAGACGGAAGCCTAGTGTCTACCCAAGTCCTCACAGGTCAATTCTAAGATCAACAAGATGAAACCTGGCTCTGATACCATAATTGTAACACCCCAACCCGGCAAGGGTAGAAGTGTCACATTCTGGTGTCATATCAGAACATACAAATAAAATTTTATAAGCGGAAGCCTTATAAAATAAATTACCAAGTCATATAAATGAATGACTTACAAAGAAAATACAAAATCCACTATGTCCTAAATGAAATGAAATCTAAAAACAATAACTCTTCAGATCAGTCCAAAATATTAGGGGGAGACTAGGGTCGGTCCACTCAAATAATCCAACTCTCAGCCTGTCAAAGCCCATCTTCCAACCTAAAACCTGCCGCACGAAAAGAAATGCGGCTGAGCTTAAAAATCCTAGTGAACAGATATAACAAAATGAAAGCTAAACAAAATCAGAAATACGAAATGAAAAAGAGGAACAATAACAAGGTTGCAACGGAAAGGGAACAATGAGTCAATGAGGATCCTGCAGAACACAATATATATACAGATATCCAGAAAGAACATCAATCAAAGGAGAACGTAGAAAAGCAACGCATCCATGACATATATATAATCACATATAAACAAACAGACATACAAGCACCGAAACAAAATCAAGCATAGCAGGCGTCGCATCCACTCGACATAAGAATAACATGCAATCTAATCAGGAAATCAGAATACAAATACGCCAAACGGAAAAGAAATTAATTAGGAAGTGAGCATGGCAATCACACAAGTCAGATAACCCACAGTTAATGACATAACAGTATCATAACAGATATATAAGCGTAGCAGGTCAGCACTTAGTAATAAGAACACCAACGGATAATCATAGCCCATGAACATAATTAAACGAAGGTATCCATGATAAACAGATAAATCAACTGATTACATTCAAACATGATCACCAGACCAAACAAAGGGTCACATAACAGTAAGATAACATATATTCAGATAACAACAGTTGAATCATATAATCGCATATTAATCATATCATAGCAGGATAAACGGTAGTCACATAAGACATGCAATGGCATAATCAATTCAATAATCATATAATAACTCGGTACGTGAATGGAATGATAGTCTGAAGTAACGGAATCAGAGTATGACAGATCAATGCAATAGAATGTATATCATGCTAATAGAGTGAGTCACATAAGGGTACTGAGTAATGGACAATCAATACAGAATATGATGCGTTGGGAAAAACAGACGGTACAATATAGGTATATCAACAGTGTAAGGGTTGTCAGAAATCTATCCTGAGCCAACAGTATAATACAGTAATATCAGTAGTGGCAATAGCAGCCTAGTAATCAATAGTATCCATCTTATTCGGAGGGGTGACCTCGGAATACCAAACCAATATGAAGGGGGACCTCAATAACCAATAGAGTAGCTAGCTCCCAGACTGTGAAGACGCGTATTGCACACGACATCATTCACCAGAACAGATAAGATACATATAAAAAATCTAGGATGCATCCATACGCCCCTACAGACAATAGTGGCCATACAATATATATCCAAAGTGCGCATAATCAATACAGAATAGGGACGGTGTGGAACATCACTCAACCACACTAGAGTCATGCCATTGGTGCATCAATGACACGACCATGTTACCTTCATGGCTAGGGAAACAATATTTGGCTCGGGTATCAGTCTGAAGGGTCAGACAAAGGTCCACAGTGTAGCAATATATCAGTCATAATAATCAGAGGTTCAATATTAGTAGTCCACAATTCAAAGGTTCATAGCAGTAGTCCAATATCAAAGTCTAATATCAAAGGTTCAGTAACAGAGGTTGTGGAGTTTGTTAGACTCCTTGAGATCGTTTTGAGCCTTAGGGTTAAACAATAACATAGATAAAGAATCATGCACAGCGGAATATATAAACAACTATGTTATTGACACAAGGTTTTCATTCACTATCGCCTCCAAATATTATTTAATCAGAATAATACGTGTTACCTAAATGTAACAGGGATCAAAGCCTTCTTCGATCTTGGAGGTAAACAACTAACCTAGGCGTTTACAATAAACTACACGCCCTAGGTTACACACACACACCTTTACTAGACGTCTACATTGGAAGACTTGTCTATAAAACCTACACCCCATGTCCTCTTTATATACTAGAGGATTAGGGTTTACAAGATACTACGAAGGACTAAATAATAATTCTTCTTTTGCAAGCAAGTCCTTCCATCTTTTTGTAGATTTCTTCTTTGTCACTTTAAGCCCTTGATGTTTCATTCTTTATTGTTTTGTATCATCGAATCAATAAACCCAACAATCTTCCCCTATTTGATGATGACAAAACAAACACGGTTCTTGTACGAACTTCCCTAGACGAAGTAGCAGAAGTTGAGATAATTAAATCTCACCATGAATGAAACATTCTTGTCTTCCTTTGTCTTCCCCTTAATCCATGCTACGCCACTCCAATATATCTTCCCCTTTTTGTTATCAACAAATAGAGAATTTAAGCAGTAGAAACTTCCCCTTGAGTGGTGCATGAACATTAAATGATTCTTCAAATCTGTAAGCTCCTTGTAATGATCACTTGTGAAGAAAATCAAGTATAACGAATTTGATGAAGAAGTAAAATCACCCAAATTTGCATCTTATGTCTTGTTTATCCACGTGACTCTGAACGTATACTAACCAATGTATAAGGAGACCGCAATCTCTTGACAATAATCACTGAGCACAATAACGTCACTCCTTAAAGTGTTTGTCAATTCTTCGTCACAATCATTAAAGCACGAACAAGTTACCTTAAAAGTAGGTATGTCACTTTTAAGATATGATAAAACACGTATCCAAGTAATTCCACTACAACATCAAATAAATGATATTCAACCGTCTTCGTAATCAATTATTCAATAAATCCAAATCCGAGCTTGTTAAA
The DNA here is from genome assembly GCA_019973895.1 of Chrysanthemum seticuspe. Classification (NCBI taxonomy): domain Eukaryota; kingdom Viridiplantae; phylum Streptophyta; class Magnoliopsida; order Asterales; family Asteraceae; genus Chrysanthemum; species Chrysanthemum seticuspe. Next base: position 90,348,387 of record BPTQ01000002.1, on the reverse strand, counting down.
ACCTTTAAGAACAAATTCCAAACTCCTTGTGTGTGTGAACCAATCTCCTGTGTGTGTATCAATCTCGCTTCCCCTTAAGTCCAAAACTATTCGAGAACCAAAAATCATATGTTGACCGATATCGAATAACTTAAACAATACAAAGATTTTCTCGAACAAAATAAATCAATGTCACAACCGTCCTTGAATTATACGTTGAATGAAACCTCAAATAATTAAACCAACCAATCAAAAACAGTCACCATCTTAAAATATGCATGCACCATCCCTTATATTTCAATTCTGTATACATGTTCCAGCAGTAGGTTAAAACATGCTAGCAGTGGAACAAGATAACCTGGCAGTGGTTACGATGTGACTAGCAGTGGTTAGCTTTCGAGAAGCCCATCAGTGGTTACAAGTAAAGCTATCAGTGGTTTCGATATAACTAGAAGTGGTTTTGAGAAAACTAGCGGCACTAAAAAACATGTCGAGCAGCAGTAGAAACTCATTGCTAGTAGCAGTACATGAAACCCAACAGATTGCGTAGCAGCAGATTGCATCTTAACAGAATTAACTCAACCAATCACGTTAAATGTTACACCGACTGTAGGTCCTCTTGTGTTGATTAAATATAGTTGAAATCACATGCACTCTTTGACATACCAATGTAATATATATGCATGAATTCTAATCAGTAGCCATGTGCAATCAAAAGAACACTAGCATCAATTCGTATATTATACCATGACTTCTTCAAACGTAGCATAGTATAATAATTTCTAACCAATCACTTTAAACCAATTATCATACCACAGACCCATTTGAAGCAAAAAATTAATTATCGATCCAACAATAGTATAGGCTCAGTAGCAAACATGAATATCGTAATATCTCAAAAAGAGTTTAGTTTTGAATTACCTTTTGATCACCACATGAATATTAAAAGATAGTGCATGAGGAATATGATGATCATCAATAACAACAACAGACTTCCGAAAACCTTAAAATTGATTTTCTGAAAAACCCTTCAGCAGCCAACTTCGACAATGAATAACTTTTTACTGGAAGCTCAGATCGAAAATCCCTTCGGTGAAAAGTTAGATGAATATATAGAGAACGTCCACCGAAAATTTCGTCACGATCCAACGGTTAACGAAAAAGTTATCGCGTTTTTAAAACAGTGCTGCAGAAAGTTGCGAATTTTGCGTAAACTCGATTTTCTTCATTCTTTTTCGCCAAGAAACCTTGTGAATCCCTAGGTAACGAGCTCCCCAAGCTCTGATACCAATTGTGGAGTTTGTTAGACTCCTTGAGATCGTTTTGAGCCTTAGGGTTAAACAATAACATAGATAAAGAATCATGCACAGCGGAATATATAAACAACTATGTTATTGACACAAGGTTTTCATTCACTATCGCCTCCAAATATTATTTGATCAGAATAATACGTGTTACCTAAATGTAACAGGGATCAAAGCCTTCTTCGATCTTGGAGGTAAACAACTAACCTAGGCGTTTACAATAAACTACACGCCCTAGGTTACACACACACACCTTTACTAGACGTCTACATTGGAAGACTTGTCTATAAAACCTACACCCTATGTCCTCTTTATATACTAGAGGATTAGAGTTTACAAGATACTACGAAGGACTAAATAATAATTCTTCTTTTGCAAGCAAGTCCTTCCATCTTTTTGTAGATTTCTTCTTTGTCACTTTAAGCCCTTGATGTTTCATTCTTTATTGTTTTGTATCATCGAATCAATAAACCCAACAGAGGTTCAATATCATAGGTTCATTAACAGTGGTTCAATAACAGAGATTCAGTAACAGAGGGGTCAATAGCAATGGTTCAATATCAGAGGGTTAATAGCAAAGGAATCATAGCAACGAAATATCATAAGCGAACAAATTCAAAGGACCATAAAGTCATGAGAAATCCCTACTAAAAAGGGATTGAATATATGTACCTCAACGCCAATGAAAAAAAAAACACTCGGAAACACTCCATCTTTAAATGATCTTCCTGAATCAAAAATCACTTATTATTTATATGACCATTTATTAATGTCACAACTGATTTAGTACTTATGGTTATTCGTAATATATTTAGGTAGGATTTTATGTAATATAACATAGGTTCTTGGTGTACTCAGAAATGATAGATCGAATTTGAAATGAGGACATCCTGAATTAGAGAAGGAAAACTTGGGACCACTCTCGAAACTAAGTAAAACCTAGCTCAAAACTAAGTATTCTAGGAACAAAATCATGAAACCACATCTTGAAATAAACCATACCGAGACTCACTTATAGTTACAATTAAAAAAATAACACAATGCGAGACCAAACACAAGTATTTAATGAGACCACAACAATTTACAAACCCAGATATTATAAACTAGTACCACGTATAATTACCCATCCCTTTTACCACCATATGCATGCAAGTTCATTTACAGATTTTAGATACACATATTAATGCCAAGTATAACCATACTCTAATTCCTTTTAACCACTTTACGTGCATGAAAATACCACAACCTGATATAATTCATTCGACCCATGTTTCGAATATATATAGTATGACTCACATTTAGCAACAGGAACACATGCATTAAATGTACATCGAACCTTTAATCGTGATGACACAATCTCACAACATGACACCAAAGACAAAATAAGATATGGTCGATCTCCAACCATGCCCATACGATCACATATAACATTACAAACCCAAAACCTTTTTAACCCTGATTTGAATAGTACATGCGACATTAGTGAAATATAGGATCATAACTTATATTGTTTTCAAATTTCATATCTCGACAATTAGTTAATATGTATGATCCCAAATTTAAAGTTTTCAAGTTAATATGATTATACCTCATTCGATCTCATTTATTATCAGGTCGTATCTTGAACACTTAATAGATCGACACCAAAAAAAAGGAAACAATCTGTCAAGAATGCAACCATATTCGATTACTCAAAACATGCATGCGATCACACTAACACATACGAAACAAGACCTGGTCGACATATGTAGAACCTATGTAAGTGATATCAGCCAATGTACTTAACAAAACACGACTCGATGCGAATCAAAAGGGCACATTTGCGAGACAACAAGGCATCGCGAGACCAAATGTTAAACCATAAACCTTCGCGAGACCAAAACAATTTTAACGAGACAGCAAGGAAACCAAGAAGATTAACACGAGTAGCAAAACATGTTTACGATTATAGTTCTAGTCGTGTACAAGTGAATGACAAAGGGGAGGACGTATGAATACCTTTGGGGCTACCTTAACGACGCTAAAGAAGAAAACCAGGACCATTCAAAGTTCGAATCAAACCATATGAACAACCATAGTTCATGTACACTCGATCACCACCACGTTCACAACTCCTTCATCCTTTCTCCTTTGCTTGTTTTTCTTTGATTTTGGATCGAATGAAAGAAGGAAATTAAGGTCTTGCCGTCATTTTTTTTCGTATTAGGGTTTAGGAGTGCTTTGAAAGAGTTGCATGGTAAGTTAATTAAAACGTGATATTGGAAATAAATGGGGAGATATGTGCGTCAATCTTGGGCATGTAGCAAGGGGATTACAAACTGAAATTCACTTTCCAAATTACTACCTTTATGGGCTTTTGATTTAAGTGCTATGGACCTTAATAATTTTAGGTATTATGGGCTTTGTAATTTAAGTTAATATATGAATGTAATTGTTTGTATATTTCGGCCCATTCAATAAAGTAAAATGTGCTATGAGTTTTAGACGTAAGTGTGACTCGATTTTATTATTTTGTACAAGTTAGTTACTTACGGGTTAGGTTAGAATCGTGTTTAATGAACTTGACATATCTTACGTATGTCATAAATGTTTAATTTGAGGGGCAAAATAGTCTTTTAACGCGTTTACGATTTTTAGGGTTTTACAACTCTTCCCCTCTAAAAGAAATTTTTCGTCCTCAAAAATTGAAGTCGCAGAAGAACACAAAGACGTACGAGTTTAAGGCAGACGTAGCAATCCATAAGTTCGCAAAAATCAAATGATTTCAGTTCCCAAGCGTACCAAAACATATGTCGGTGAGAATCTCGCAAAGAGGTACAAAATTCCAAATGAACACGAGGGGTGACAAATAACGGATATAAGTCATAGTCCATTCACGTACCAACCCCAGGCATTTCCCAAGATGTCGTATGATTTCAATAAGTTCAGATTATATGATCTCGGTATTATCACGTTGATCAGGCGTTATAATACTTGCATCACATAACAAGGCCTTATTGTCATCATATTCTGTCTCGGGTCATGACAAACCACATAACCAATATTACAATAAAAGAGATAACATACAGATAGCAAGTAACATACCAAAACAGGCCAGATCACATACATACAACATATACTAAATCAAACAACTTTCCATATCACCAAAGAAGAAGGCCACCAACTTGCTCGAAACGGTTCCTCATGACTCATTACTGACGATCCAAAAGAAAAGCTGAGATATTACCAAAATGCTAAATCATAAACTTCACAATTCAAACCGAGCTCTGAACAAATCAAAGAAAAGTAATACTGATCAAAATCACATAACAAAACATCAACCACCTCAAAACACATGACAACAAATTAGAGTAACACAAGTCGCGCCCAATCATATAAAGTAGATGAACCTTCTCAGCCACCAGTGAAATCTTATATCCGTCTTTGCGCCTTTGGTTGATCCGTCCAGCTCCCTTCAGCAGCATCCTGACGTCTCCGGCAACATCACGATCAGGTGTGGCTTTTGTCTCACGAACCTCTCTAGAAATTGTTGCAGCAATGCAGGGTCGACACCATTATCTTCGACTCCACGAATAGTATCTATTTAAACAGTCAACAACGAATGCGCGAAGATAAAACGAACAAAATCAAATGCGAAAAGAAAGGGGTCAAATCAGCGAAGAAAAAAGAATATCGAAGTCAAATCTGAACGACAATCAAAAGGAATCGAAAGAGATAAGAACAGACGGAAGCCTAGTGTCTACCCAAGTCCTCACAGGTCAATTCTAAGGTCAACAAGACGAAACCTGGCTCTGATACCATAATTGTAACACCCCAACCCGGCAAGGGTAGAAGTGTCACATTCTTGTGTCATATCAGAACATACAAATAAAATTTTACAAGCGGAAGCCTTATAAAATAAATTACCAAGTCACATAAATGAATGACTTACAAAGAAAATACAAAATCCACTATGTCCTAAACGAAATGAAATCTAAAAACAATAACTCTTCAGATCAGTCCAAAATAATAATGGGAGACTAGGGTCGGTCCACTCAAATAATCCAACTCTCAGCCCATCAAAGCCCATCTTCCAACCTAAAACCTGCCGCAAGAAAAGAAATGCGGTTGAGCTTTAAAAGCCCAATGAACAGATATAACAAAACGAAAGCTAAACAAAATCAGAAATACGAAATGAAAAAGAGGAACAATAACAAGGTTGCAACGGAAAGGGAACAATGAGTCAACGAGGATCCTGCAGAACACAATTATACAGATATCGAGAAAGAACAACAATCAAAGGAGAACGCAGCAAAGCAACGCATCCATGACATATATATAATAACATATAAACAAACAGACATACAATCACCGAAACAAAATCAAGCATAGCAGGCGTCGCATCCACTCAACATAAGAATAGCTTGCAATCTAATCAGGAAATCAGAATACAAATACGCAAAACGGAAAAGCAATTAATTAGGAAGTGAGCATGGCAATCACACGAGTCAGATAACCCATAGTTAATGACATAACAGTATCATAACAGATATATAAGCGTAGCAGGTTAGCACTTAGTAATAAGAAGACCAACGGATAATCATAGCCCATGAACATAATTAAACGAAGGTATCCATGATAAACAGATAAATCAATTGATTACATTCAAACATGATCACCAGACCAAACAAAGGGTCACATAACAATAAGATAACATATAGTCAGATAACAACAGTTGAATCATATAATCGCATATTAATCATATCATAGCAAGATAAACGGTAGTCACATAAGACATGCAATGACATAATCAATTCAATAATCATATAATAACTCGGTACGTGAATGGAATGATAGTCTGAAGTAACGAAATTAGAGTATGACAGATCAATGCAATAGAATGTATATCATGGTAATAGAGTGAGTCACATAAGCGTACTGAGTAATGGACAATCAATACAGAATATGATGCGTTGGGAAAAACAAACGGTACAATATAGGTATATCAACAGTGTAAGGGTTGTCAGAAATCTATCCCGAGCCAACAGTACAATACAGTAATATCAGTAGTGGCAATAGCATCCCAGTAATCAATAGTGACCATCTTATTCGGAGGGGTGATGATAACGCTACACGCGTCGTTCGGGGTCAAGGAAACTTCCTTTTCTTCGAGCAAGTTTTATAACACCCTAGGCAGTGAACCTAATCGTTGTAGTGTAGTAATTAGGGTAAGCCACGGGTATTGATATCGTTCTCTAGGGGAATAGGAATGCTAGTGAGAAGTTACTACGCTAAGGTTGAGGTTGAGGAAGATTATTTTTTATCTTTTTATATTTTTTAGAAAATGAAAAGGTACGAATCTCGGGTATTGGATTTGGGGGGTTGGTATTGCTACCGATTACTCTACTATTATCTAATTATCTAAGCTAAGGTTGTGATAGTCTATGTCTAATTGATTTGTACTCGTATGATAGTTTAAAAATGTGTTTACTTAGGTTTTACTACTCCTTAATTATCTCCTATTGATGGTTGATTTGTCACGTCCTTATTCCTAGTTGCGTTGTGATTCTAAGGCTATAGGGCGTGCTTGTTTCCCTAACTCTTTGAAATTACCAAAGGGTCTTGTTTACAAATCCTCTAGTGATTTATAGACGCCTACTCTACGGTTGTCCTTGAATACTTTATCCTACAATTACCTAGATAATTATATTCTAAAGTTCACAAAGAAAAGTCAAGCATTAAGTACACAACGAATAATCTAGCGCACTCTAGATCATTAGTCAACTAAGATAAGTATCAACCAATCAATATTCAATAATTAAGTTTCATATTCCCTAAGCAAACACACAAATAAATTAGCCGGACATGGAGAACATGCAAGCATACACACAAATAATCAAAGACATAATTAAATTAATGAAGTAAATACTTATCTTGATGTATAATAGGGTTTAGAACCCTAAAATACTGCACAAGAAAGCCTTGGTTCGGTTTTAGGTTTTTACTCCAAAAGACTACACACAAAACTGAAAAATTCGGATTCTATATATAAGATTACATCTGCGACGGCGTCACCTTATGTTTCGTGACGCCGTCGTGTCGCCGTCATTAGGGTTTCGTCTTGGCCACGTAAACCTTGCGACGGCGTCACCTTATGACTGTGACGCCGTCCCCTTCAGCTCTGACGCCGTCTTGGCTGCATCTAGGCCGTCTGAGTAGCGACGGCCTACTCCTTTAGAACCTGACGTCGTCCCTTGAAAACATGCAATTTCGCTTCTGACCCGTCGCAAAATTCCTTCCCGACGGCGTCGCAGATATGCAGTGACGCCGTCGCCTTATGTTTCAGCAGCTTTGAGTGTCTCGATTCTGACTTTGGCCATTTTCTTCGTATATTCGCGCCTTTTCGTCCAAATAAGCATCATTCCAGCATTTTGCCTTCAAGAGACCTAAAAAGTGAAAAGGAACGATATTAAGCAATAACGGATACAGAAGTGATCGAATAAGGGCTTAAATGACCCCTTAAAAAGGTACCTTTTAAAACCTTATCAGGTGACCTCATAATACCAGACCAATAGGAGGGGAGACCTCAATAACCAATGGAGTAGCTAGCTCCCAAATTGTGAAGACGCGTATTGCACACGACATCATTCACCAGAACAGATTAGATACATATAACAAATCTAGGATGCATCCATACGCCCCTGCAGACAATAGTGGCCGTACAATATATATCCAAAGCGCGCATAATCTATACAGAATAGGGACGGTGTGGAACATCACTCAACCACACTAGAGTCATGCCATTGGTGCATAATGACATGGCCATGTTACCTTCGTGGCTAGGGAAACAATATTTGGCTCGGGTATCAGTCTGAAGGGTCAGACAAAGGTCCACAGTGTAGCAATATATCAATCATAATAATCAAAGGTTCAATATCAGTAGTCCACAATTCAAAGGTTCATAGCAGTAGTCCAATATCAAAGTCTAATATCAAAGGTTTAGTAACAGAGGTTCAATATCATAGGTTAAGTAACAGTGGTTCAATAACAGAGGTTCAGTAACAGAGGGGTCAATAGCAATGGTTCAATATCAGAGGGTCAATAGCAAAGGAATCATAGCAACGAAATATCATAAGCGAACAAAGTCAAAGGACCAGAAAGTCATAAGAAATCCCTACTGAAAAGAGATAGAATATCTGTACCTCAACGCCAATGAAAAAAAAACACTCGGAAACACTCCATCTTTAAATGATCTTCCTGAATCAAAAATTACTTATTATTTATATGACCATTTATTAATGTCACAACTGATTTAGTACTTATGGTTATTCGTATTAATATATTTAGGTAGGATTTTATGTAATATAACATAGGTTCTTGGTGTACTCAGAAATGATAGATCGAATTTGAAATGAGGACATCCTGAATTAGAGAAGGAAAACTTGGGACCACTCTTGAAACTAAGTAAAACCTAGCTCGAAAGTAAGTCTTCTCGGAACAAAATCACGAAACCACATCTTGAAATAAACCATACCGAGACTCACTTATAGTTACAATTAAAAAAAGAACACAATGCGAGACCAAACACAAGTATTTAATGAGACCACAACAATTTACAAACCCAAGTATTATAAACTAGGATCACATATAATTACCCATCCCTTTTACCACCATATGCATGCAAGTTCATTTACAGATTTTAGATACACATATTAATGCCAAGTATAACCATACTCTACTTCTTTTTAACCATTTTACGTGCATGAAAATACCACAACCTGATATAATTCATTCGACCCATGTTTCGAATATATATAGTATGACTCACATTTAGCAATAGGAACACATGCATAAAATGTACATCGAACCTTTAATCGTGATGACACAATCTCACAACATGACACCAAAGACAAAATGAGACATGGTCGATCTCCAACCATGCCCATACGATCACATATAACATTACAAACCCAAAACCTTTTTAACCCTGATTTGAATAGTACATGCGACATTAGTGAAATATAGGATCATAACTTATATTGTTTTCAAATTTCATATCTCGACAATTAGTTAATATGTATGATCCCAAATTTAAAGTTTTCAAGTTAATATGATTATACCTCATTCGATCTCATTTATTATCAGGTCGTATCTTGAACACTTAATAGATCGACACCAAAAAAAAGGAAACAATCTGTCAAGAATGCAACCATATTCGATTACTCAAAACATGCATGCGATCACACTAACACATACGAAACAAGACCTGGTCGACATATGTAGAACCTATGTAAGTGATATCAGCCAATGTACTTAACAAAACACGACTCGATGCGAATCAAAAGGGCACATTTGCGAGACAACGAGGCATCGCGAGACCAAACGTTAAACCATAAACCTTCGTGAGACCAAAACAATTTTAATGAGACAGCAAGGAAACCAAGAAGATTAACACGAGTAGCAAAACATGTTTACGATTATAGTTCTAGTCGTGTAAAAGTGAATGACAAAGGGGAGGACGTATGAATACCTTTGGGGTTGCTTTAACAACGCTAAAGAAGAAAACCAGGACCATCCAAAGTTCGAATTAAACCATATGATCAACCATAGTTCATGTACACTCGATCACCACCACGTTCACAACTCCTTCATCCTTTCTCCTTTGCTTGTTTTTCTTTGATTTTGGATCGAATGAAAGAAGGAAATTAAGGTCTTGCCGTCATTTTTTTTTGTATTAGGGTTTAGGAGTGCTTTGAAAGAGTTGCATGGTAAGTTAATTAAAACGTGATATTGGAAATAAATGGGGAGATATGTGCGTCAATCTTGGGCGTGTATCAAGGGGATTACAAACTGAAATTCACTTTCCAAATTACTACCTTTATGGGCTTTTGATTTAAGTGCTATGGACCTTAATAATTTTAGGTATTATGGGCTTTGTAATTTAAGTTAATATATGAATGTAATTGTTTGTATATTTCGGCCCATTCAATAAAGTAAACATGTGCTATGAATTTTAGACGTAAGTGTGACTCGATTTTATTATTTTGTACAAGTTAGTTACTTACGGGTTAGGTTAGAATCGTGTTTAATGAACCTGACGTATCTTACGTATTTCATAAATGTTTAATTTGAGGGGCAAAATAGTCTTTTAACGCGTTTACGATTTTTAGGGTTTTACACTACTAAACATGCGCTCAAGTTAGAGATTTGTTTTGGTTATCGGGCCCCAAGCCCAGTCCAAGGAGTATGTTTTGTTTGTCCTAGCCAATGGACTACAAAGCCCATGTCATCGAAGGCCCGTCTGGTTGTTTTTCTGTTGGGCCACAGCCCAACAACTTGAGCCCATATGATTTTGTCACAGCCCACCCGGACACTAATATACTTCACAAGTCTGCAAGTTATCAATAATGAATCAAGTAAAACATGGTCCGTCTCGTCACAACCCGCAAAAATTCGTTCTTTCTTTACATTCGCGTCGTCAAATAATAATAATACGGATAAACGGTGTCAAGCATATAGGCAAAAATGAGATAGAAATCTACAAACGTATATATTAGGACGAGTGCTAATATATGTTGCAACAAATTTAAAAATGTAAGACACATGTCCATTATAAAGTTATAAAACCGAATTATAAAATATATAACTTTTGACATATAGCCAAACTGGATAGATAGAAGATTTAACTCGGGATATATCGAAATTATGTAAACATATAAATTTATACGCAAACAATATAAAATTCATGGAAACCTATATCATATTTTTCTAATGTAGTTGTATACACCCTTTCAAAGCATATTAGTATTTGAAATATAGATATGTAATCTATCGTAACTTCATTTACAATTGGAATGATAAAGTTGTCACTTACAAATTTGGATAAACGTTTAAACTTTCTAAACAAACATTAGTAACACCTTGAAATATATATTGAAACTTACATAGATTTTAACATGTCAAATGTATACAAGATAGGTTATACTTAAGTTTTTCTAATGACATTTATTCTAATATACTAAATGACATCAAAATATATATATGTACGCATAATATATATATATATATATATATATATATATATATATATATATATATATATATATATATATATATATATATATATATACATATCTCCTTCATTCAAACCGCACGCGTCTCATGATATATGAACTTTTCTCTTCGGTTATCACCATTTGATTATCATCAAGCCAAGGTCTCATCCGCCCTTAAAATTCTTCCGTGTATTATCATTTGGTCATCATTAAATCAAAGTCGCAATTCTTTCTTCTAGATTCCTTCCATGTCATACCCTCCTAAGCCGAAGTCCACCAAAATCTTTGTAAATCATTTTAAGATAAATGATGTCACATAAGCAACAACAACAACAACAAAAACATTTAAAATTTATAAAGTTAGTTAAACTTTATCGAGTCTTAAACATGAGTAAAGACTAAATTTCCGTACTAAATTAGGTTGCGTGTCGGAGCCGTGCACTATCACTAATTGATTTAATTCCATTCGGACTACTAATTGCCAAGGTGAGTTTCAAAGCCCCTACTTTTAACTGTTTTATACTGTTTTGGGGGAAGATACATGCTCATTTTACTTAAATGATTTTAACTATTAAAATTGTGCATTTCCATGCATCCTATGTGTTATGATTGATATGTTTAAAGATACATCACACATAGATGTTTTATGGACCATATCATAATACTTGACTTAGAATATTACGCAACTTAGCCTAAGTCCTTAGATCCCACATTGCCCTTTTCATGAACTGTCAATTCCTGCTGGGAAGCGCGAATGTTATAAATAGATCTATTGGGGGTGACTCCCCTGTTCAGTTAGCCCCGCATGGGTCAAGGCGAAACATATAGCATGTCGGAACCGAGTGTATTCGGATAAACCCTCGCCATGGGCTCCTTATTTGTATGACTACATTTTGCATACAGAAACTGTCGTAGCTTCGGTTGCATGAACTTTGTGCTAGCGTAATAGATTTAATATATGACATTATATTCGTTGTAATGTTCATATACCCTACTTATGGTCCACTAATAAAATTCTTTTATCTAAGATAAACATAAATTTTTATGACATTATGCAAGACATAATGATCATCAAATCTAAATGTTAAATGTTATACGGAAATGCCGTTTAAATAAACCTATGAACTCACCAACCTCGTGTTGACACTTTTTAGCATGTATCTTCAGGTTTTGAGGTAATAGCTTATCTTTGAAGGCGCAAGGCAAAGGCATGACATGGTCATAGATGATTCTGATATATGTATTAGGACCACCTTTTTATAATGGGCCATTTTTCCGCACAAATCAATAATGTAAACATTGTTTAAGAATGAATAAAAGTTCCTTTATGAAAAGCAGTTGTTGTATGCTTATGTTGTGGTATCAATTTAGTAGCACCCCAATACTTGTGTGCTTTTGCTGAGCCATTTTAGGGGTGTTACAGATTGGCATCAGAGCCTAGGTTATAGAGAACTAGGTATTTTAAAACCTAGACTATAACCACTTTTACAAAAATTAACCCTATGACCGACACGTGCCTGCCTGCCAAGCTGATGCCTCACTTATGATCCTGTTGAGATCATACTTGATAAGATACAAGTTTTGTCACTGCTCACCTAATTTCATTTTAGGTTATAATTATTTTTCCTATACGTATATTACGTATCACAACACTACACCTTTCCCCTCACATAAATGGAATAATTGTTCTAGTCTTTAAGACAAAGTTTAAAAGTATTGGAACATATTACTAGCGTAACTAAGCTAAGTATTTCAAAATTCATTGAACCTCGGTTGAATATAGATTGATCACCTATATTCAACCAGGGACAGTGGGACATAGCCTGATCACCTATGTCTGACTCAGAGGTGAATTTTGCAATACTTAGGATAGTTATAATAGCGTTATGTCCGGTAAATTGTGATTAATGTTAATATTTTAATAAACATGTAACATTTTAATAAGCCACTCTTTGGCATCACCCTATTCCTTAATCATAAGCCACTCATTGGCATCACTCTATTCCTTAATCATAAGCCACTCATTGGCATCACCCTATTCCTTAATCATAAGCCACACACTGGCGTTACACTACTCAATCATAAACTTTATATTTCCATATCACAATCGGGTTATGTAATAGTCACTCCTACCCCAAACCTTACACTCCGTGGACAAACCAAGCCATTCTAGGAGCAACCTTCCAATAACACCTATGAGAAAGATCCCCTAGTGGGAATAGGCAACAAAAACAGCAATAAACCTTTGGCAAAATCTAGAAAGGCGTGATAAAGGACCTACAATCCCACAAAAACTTGGAAACTTTATGCCCTACCTTGAGAATTAAATACCTAGAAGCTCCACCCACCTCTTAAGAGTAACAGTGCCTACCTTGTTACCCTCCTACAAACTAAATGAGTTGCCATACAAACTGTTTCCGATTATCCCACAGACCATTATAATCAAAATACCTTAACAATCACTTCATGAACTATTCTACAAACCAAATTACCACCTTACCATTTCACCTTAAAATAAATTACAATTTCACTACTACCTCACAAAAATAAAGTAATCTAGAACCACTCTATTAGTTACTTACTTCCTCGAAAAGTGTTTTAAATTAGTACCTCATAAACAAAAATGACCAATGTCCTCCTTGGTGACTAAGCCTAACCTAGGGATGTATCCCACACCTCCGCCTAAAACCATAGAAAACAATGTGGTTCACCAACCATTAAACCCCTAACCCTACCCAATTTAGACAACTAAACTTTCCTCGTAGCTATGGGTAAATGTTATATCCTGCTACACATTCTTGCTACAATATAGTTTCTAAATTTTGAGGTTTCCCCTTTAAAAATCCTATAATAATACTTTCCAAATCCCTCATTAAAATGAGCCAAAATGCTGGCTGAAACACTAAAAGTTTTGCAAAACTTTCTTAGACACACCATAATTAAGAACCGGTTTTACAATCGTTTGAAACTGTTTCATGTTTACACATTATTGATTTTGAAATCTGGTCTTAGTCATACTTGTGTAAACATTTATTCGAAAGAAAAATTCGAAAACAAATGTTTCTTCATCCTTTAAAGAAGAAAACACACAAACCAATAGCAAATCTTAAGAATCAACCCAAATACTTTTGAATCATTAAACACCAGAAATGGGTACGTTTTGATAAGACCATGGGAAGTTAGAGGTGCTCACACTAACAAAATAGTGAAACCTCATAACATCAAGAATTAGAACCTTCACCCAATGAATTTACCCTTGAAAATCATGACACCTCAGATAGAGGATGTAAAACTGGCAGAACACCTAGGAACCCATACCCAAAGGGGAAACCCTAGAACAACCTAGGGAAAACTCAAAACTTGTTCCAAATACCATCACCTTTTTCCCGACACTCTATCGGGTAACGTAAATTGAGATCTGGGACGGATTTCATGTAAGGTGGGTAGACTATAACAACCCGTAAAATTTTGGATTATTATAATAATATTTAAGGAAAATTAGTCAAATAGACCGCGCGCCTTGAGGCTTATCACTTTCCGGACCACGCTTTTTTGCCATATGAAAATGGACCAGTTGCCCAGCGATTTTCTTGTAGCCAACCATGGAGTGCCACGTGGCCGACAAAGGTATGACAGAAGTACGTATTTGGAGAGTATATGTCATGTATTGTAAGGTATTGTTTTTTGGGCAACCAAAATGTATTTTCGGGCAACTATATGATATTGGGCAACTTGTATTTATACACGAGGATAATATGGTCATTTTACACTGGTTGTATTATAAAACTAATAATAATAACTCAACACGTAGTCACACAACATCACGCGCGCACACACACAATCAAACATCTGCTTCTACAATTTGTAACAGCTTCTACAATTAAACGTCTTCTTCTACATCAGCGCACACACTCACAAACCACATCTTATTCACAGAACCCTCTAAACCCTAATTAATTTTATTGTATAATTTCATATGACAAAATTAAAGTTGTACAATTGTAAAATCACAGTTCGTTCTACATTGAAGTTGCTGCCAGATATTAAACTCTGTTTGTCAAAGAATGAAAACCGTGAAAGGTTGTTCAGGCAAACAGGTTTTGGTCCATGGTTGGATATAAAGTCGTGCGATAATGACTGCCTTCTGATGCATTATGTTTTGCAACACCAGGTATATGTTTCTAACATCTCCTCTGATTCCCCTCCACTAAAATTCCAAATTGGGGATCATTCGTTAAGGTTTGGCTGGAAAGAATTTTGTCTGATAACAGGGTTTCGATTTGGCAAAGTTTCAAAACCGATTAAACGATCTAGCGCATTTTTCAATCGTGTATTTCCTGAAAAAAGAGTAATGGTATAACAAATGTACATGCAATTGATCTTTTGGCCATTGTTAATGGCGGAAAAAAGGATGGGAAAGGTGGTTTTCTCTTTCTGATGAGGATGCTGTTAGGGTGTGTCTGCTGGTAGCTGCAGACCTGGTGTTTATGGGAAAAGAAGACAGGAATTGCATCCATAAACACTTATTGAGCTTGGTTGACGATTTTGAAGCCTGGAATGCATTTCCTTGGTGTGAATATATGTGGCATAAATTTTATCAAAGGACTGTCAATATTGTTCATATACACAGAAAAGATCATATGTTAAAATTGAAAAAGAACCCAAAGTTCAGTGCTACATACAATCTATACGGGTTCGCTTGGGCTTTTAAGGTTAGAATTCTCAGTAGTTTGAACTAATGTATGAATGTCTAGCTTTGATAACATATTTCTTTACAAAAACAGGTTATTAAAATCTTTTGATTCAATTTTGTTGTGCTATTACTTTTTCATTTCAAAAGTACCTAAAATTAATGTTGTTGTTTTATTGTTATGAAATGCTGGTGTTTTGTTCTGTATATAAGTAATATAAAAGTTACCCGTAATTTAGATTACAACAATGTTATAAGACATTTTAGTTTGTGATTTATTTTTAAAACAGTAACCAATAAAGGTATTGTTTCATCCTAAACAGGTGACCTTTACTTTGGTAAACCTTGAAACATTTACAAAAATGATAGCTGCATAAGTACACGTTTTAAATATGACAGTTGTGGTTATTACAGATTTGGATTTTGGAGACTTACCCTAAAAGCTCACTTTGGTGGGTGAAAGACAATAAGGTCATTCCACGTGGTCTTGCTTGGTCAGGACTTTCAAAGTTTCGGAAAGTGGACTGTTGTAACCTCTTTGGACCGGTATGCATCACACCTTCTTATATTGCTGACCCCACTAACTTGTACCTGAATTTGTTCACAGTATATAAGTAATTTTAAATTATTTTGTTGTTAGGATTCAACTCCCATTGCTGAACTTTCTGCAACACAAGCTGAAATGAAGCAACCGTGGTGTATTGCCAGTGCCCAATTTATAGGTGGTTTGTCTGTTCTAGAGACATGCGATGGTGACAAGACTGCAGAGCATTCGAATGCATTCGCGGACGATTTCAATTTAAACTTGTGCATGGACGATTTCAATTTAAATGTTGCACAAACGGGAACTACTCATTCGACAGGGGGTCTATTTCGTGAGTTACTGGATTTGGAAAAAAAAGTTTGATGATAGAAAACGGCATTCATTCGGTCAGAAACACACCGTTTGTACTTGATGTGTTTAGGAGTGTGAAAAGAAGACTTTCAAAAGTACAACAACTATTGGGTCTTAATAATGATGCTGCTGTTGATCCTGAACAATCTAAAAGTTGTGCCACCACAAACGACTCTGACGTTACTCTCGATGATCCGAAGGTTTGTATTTACTTTTCAGTTTACCTCCAATGTTTATACCAAACTCAAATAATCATTCGTGTCTACACTTATATCAAACATTGGTCGATACAGTCCACGTCGTGTCATATTGTAGGCCCTAACGGGGACAAGGTTGTCCATGCGGACCATGCAACGGACATTGACAATGATGATGGGCTTAAAGAAACGCAACCATGTAACCTTGGTATTCTTGTTGAAGCTTGTGCCATGACCCAAAAATGTCCTGTTATGGAATATGGAGGTGAAAGTAGTACTCAACTTCAACCAGTTGCACCTAACGAGGAAAATAAAATACCCGGTGACCCCATTATTGTACGTTATATTTCACTTATAGTTTAAATATCAGCTATAGCATACGTCCCTACTTATGTATATATATTTAAAATTTATCAGGAACCGGATTGTAGTAATGATTGGTCGTCTTACATAAACGATGAAAAAATTTCGGGTGATAATTCTGTAGATGCAATGGATTGTGATAATGAACAGCAAGATGTGGTTCCGAAACAATTGCCTTGCCAACCTCAACCCGTTAACAATATTGTTTGTGTGCAGACAGAAGTAGGAACACCTACCAACAAAGCTCATGAGGTATCTACATTATCAGTAAAACATCGCCGATAAATAAAATACTTTAATTTACTGTTTTGTAACATACTATATTCTCAAATCTCAGTTTAAAGACAATAACCTGCCATATGTAAATGTGGTTGGCCAAAATGACACACCTATTTTGGGACCTGTTTCCTCCCAAGATAATGTCAACAAAAGCGTCGATAAAAAATTGTGTGTTCCGTCTTTAGATTTAATGGATTGTGATGATCAACAAGGGGATGTGGTTGACAAAAATTTGTTTGTTGGCCTTGAATCTAGTAAAAATGATGTTGCTGTGGTTAGCCTAGAAGATACACCAACAAAGAAAGACGCTGAAGCCCCTGAATCTCAGGTTAAACCCAACAAAGTGTCATTTGCAAATGTGGTAGGTCCTAATTACAAACCTCTGTTGGAAGATCTTTTCTCCGATATAAATACAAACAAAAGAAAGAGAGTAAAATTGAACGACAACCTCAGTAAAAGAAGGCGCATTGTACAAAATTACGTGAAGTTGCTTGGGTCTGTCAATTCGGCAAATGGGGTATCAAAAATATTACCTACTCCTTGCCGCCGTCTTACAAGATTGCAGGGTGTCATTAACGAGGCTATTATCCCGGCTGCCGTTTCAGATGTACAACACCTTATTAAATTGTAACTAAAACGAATATTTTATGTTTTTCTGCTTATTTTTCAACTTTGTTTTTAGGAAACATCTGGAAACCCCAGAACTTGTCCAGTTAGTCGCTTCTATTCGCCCACAATTGAACCGTTTGTAGAGGTAGGTTCTGTTTGTTAATCCATTAACATCATTATCATTGGGTGTATGTTATTGAATATATTTATTTTTTAGGAACTTTTACGACACCCGAAATGCAACAAGAAGAAGGTTATTGTTCCTGATTACCTTCGCAAGTATTTGAAGCTTAAAGAACCATTACTTTATAGGTTTCCTTGGGGTTCCGGTGCGGTTAATGTTTATAAGAATTTTTGGGTAGCCTTGGCATGTGTTGAAGATTGCACCGGCGGGTGGCTTAATGAGTTAGTGAGTAAACCTGATGCCTATCTGGTCTACTACACTTGTTTATTATTTCGTTTTGTTACTTATGAACCGAATGTTTACAGTTTTTATTTGCTTTATATGTCCGCAGCACTTGGATGCATGGGTTGAATTAATGTGTGTTGGGAATAATCTGTTACCACGGATAGTTGTGGTTTACACTACATGGATTAATACTAGCAGTGGAAACATATTCCCACTGCAAGTTCTTCATTACCACTGCTATCAATTTATGATAAGGTTAAACGCGTCTAGATAAGTATAGAATAGATCTTGTGTATATTCTATTATGTTAGCTTTATACTTATCTTGTAAAGGACTCCTTGTTGTATAAAAGGAGATCCTAGGTCATTGTTTTAGGTACGTATTACATTACAAGATCACCTACGAAAGCTTCAAGGTGTAACCCTAGTGATAAGTTAAGATCACTCGTATTATTCATTAATAATATTGGAGCTTGAGTTTTGTGTTAACTTGTGTTTATTCTCATACATCATATAATTCGTCTTCTAAGTATTACTTAAGTAACTTCCGCTTGCTTGATAATATCATACAAAATATCATTGACACAAGGAGAGTGTCCAGATCCAACAAGTGGTATCAGAGCGAAGGTTCTGATATTTTGTTTTAGAAGAGCCAAGGAATTAGCTTGACTCACTCACTCAATTTAATGGAGATGGAAAACAACCAATCAAACTCTTCTTCTACACCCAGACTCCTTAAGCTTAAGCTTAATGACTTTGAGATGTGGAGGATACTGATTGAGCAATACTTCCTCATACAGGACTATGCTCTATGGGAGATCATTCAACTTGGTGATTCTTTCAAATCTGTTACCACTACTTCAAAAGTTGGTGACACAGATGTTGTGAAAGTTTCTGTGCCTGAATCAAATGCTGAAAAAGCTCAAAAGAAGAATGATCTTAAAGCTAGAAGTCTATTGCTGATGACTCTTCCTAGAGACCAGATTATTGCATTCAGCAAGTTCAAGACTGCTAAAGAACTGTTTGAAGAGATTTGCTCAGTGTTTGGTGGTAATGATGCTACAAAGAAGACTCAAAAGACATTGTTAAAGCAAAGTTATGAAAACTTCTCTGCTTCAAGCAATGACTCTCTTGATAGCATTTTCACCAAACTTCAGAAGATTGTTACACAACTGACTGTGTTTGGCATTGAGGTAGAAAAGGAAGACCTCAATTTGAAGTTTCTAAGAAGTTTGCCTTCAGAGTTTCAAACCAATGTTACTGTCTGGGAAAACAAATCAGACATAGAAACAATGAAGCTCAATGATCTTTACAACAACTTCAAACTTATTGAGCAAAGGTTGAAGAAGGCAGGGAAACTTGGTACAAGCTCTAGTAGCTTGGCATTGTTGTCAAATTCTGTTGACAGTGATGATTCTGAAGATGAAAGTGATGATGATATTGCCACTGTAGGTTCTAAAGTTTCCACTGGCAATGTGAATATTGCCACTGCAGGATCAAAGAAGAAGGTTGCTAGTATTGGAGATCCTAACTTTTGTGCTTTTATCTCCACACAAGTTGATGGCTCTCTCTTAACTCATGAAGACATAGAGCAAATTGATGAAGATGATTTGGAGGAGATGGATGTAAAATGGCAGATAGCTCTTCTTAGCATGAGGGCTAAGAAATTCTACAAGAAGACTGGCAAGCCTATCCACATTAATGGTGATGATACTGCAGGCTTTGATAAGAAGAAAGTGGAGTGCTTTAACTGCCACAAGTTTGGACATTTTTCTAGAGAATGTATAAGACCAAAGACCAAGGACAACAGATCTACATGGTACAAGAAAAAGAAGGGACCAACTGTGGAAGAACCAAAGGCAATGTTGGCTATTGATGGTGTGAGCTATGATTGGAGTTTCATGGCTGATGATCTTGAAGAAGAACACACAGATGCTGCTCTTGTTTCTGCTGAAGTTGCTCTTATGGCTTTCTTTGACTCTGAGGTACAAAACTCTGAATGTTGCTCTAAAACATGTAGGGCTGCTAGAGAAGTTGAAAGACTTAATGATTTATATTCTAATGAAAGACAAGAGTTATACACTGCTAATTATACTGTGGCTAATCTTAGGAGAGCCATGGCAGTTTTAGAAAAACAAATAGAGCAATATCAGGAAAATGAGTCAAATTATAATGATGATATGATTCTTCTTAGGAGAGAGGTAGAACATACAACTGCTGTGAATGAAGCATACCAAAAGAAGCTTGAAAAACTTCAAAAGAAAATTGAAAATGTCAATTTAACTGTAGACACATGTTATCATCAGTCTGAGTCAATTGATAAAATTTGGAATGCTCAAATATTTAATAAAGCTAAGTCTGGTATGGGTTATAATACTGCGCCTCCACCACTAAGGGGTGTTCATTCACCTCCAGGTATAGATTTAGCTCATATAGGCATAGAGGATTTTAAGGATCTTGAAAGAGAATATGGTCCTTTAAAAGACACAGTTCTGAAGAGTGAGGAAGAAAGTAAGCTTGATAATGATGTTTTTGAGAGTGCTAGTAACTCATCTGTTGTAGATGAGAGTGTTAAAAAGAATGTAGAAACTTCTTTCCCAAAAGTTGTTAATACTGTTACAGAGGAACCTAGGAAACCAACTAATAAACCTAGACCAACTGTAAAGTATGCTGAGATGTATAGGAACAAGCCTACAGCTCCTAGGGGTAACCAGAGGAGTTGGAATCATGTTAAATCTCAACAACTAGGTAGTGATTTTGTTATGAACAATAAGACATGCTATATCTGTGGTAGTTTTGACATTTACATGCTTATTGTGACTATCATGTTGGGAGAAGGGAAGTCTATGGGTATAAAAGGGTGGAGTCTAACAGGTATCAACATAATGTACACCCTAATTCACATTGCAAAATGGTCCCAAGAGCAGTTCAACTTAGAAGTGGCCTCAAAATGTTTGCCACTGCACAAACTGTTAACACTGCTCACCCTAAGTCACATGTTAAAAGTGCAAACTTCAAAACAAGTTTAACAAAATCTGCACAAACAGGAAAAAGAACCTTTCAAGCTAAAAAGGTTAATAATAATCAACAGTGGTTACCTAAAAAGAAACCAGCAGTTACCACTGCTCATTCAAAAGTTACCACTGCAAGGGTTTTAAATATGAAAAGGGGGGACATGGGCAATGCTGTGAAGACCTCAGCACGTTGGAAATGGAAACCTAAAGGAAATTCCTCTACAACTAATCCCAATGGTGTATCAATGACCTTTGATATATTTAATTATGTTGATACACGAGGCAGATCCAAGTCAATCATGGCTTGGGTCCCCAAAAGACCAACTCTTTACTCATATGTGCAGGAACATCCAAGGACAAAAAGGTCAGATCAAGGTTATACAGATAGTGGGTGTTTAAGGCACATGACTTGCAACAAGTCCTATCTTTTAGATTTTGAGCAATATGATAGACAGTATGTCAGCTTTGGAGGTGGAGTAAATGGAAAAGTTGCTGGTAAAGGTGTTATTAAAACTAGTAACTTGGACTTTGAACCTGTGTACTATGTAAAAGAGCTTAAGTACAATCTTTTTAGTGTGTCACAAATGTGTGACAAGATGAACAATGTTCTTTTTACCAAAGATATGTGCTTTGTTCTCTTTAAGGATTTTAAGATGCCTGATGAAAGTCAGATTCTTCTTAAAGTTCCTAGAAAAGGCAATCTCTATAGCTTTGATATGAACAACATTGTAGCTAGAAATGGTTATGCTTGCTTGCTTACAAAGGCCACAGTGGATGAATCCATGTTATGGCATAGAAGACTTGGTCATGTTAACTTCAAAACCATTAACAAGATTGTCAAAGATGGTTTAGTGAGAGGTCTACCTCAGAAAAGATTTGAAAATTATCAAACCTGTGTGGCTTGTCTTAAAGGCAAACAACACAGAGCTTCTTGCAGGTCAAAGTTGGTTAACTCTATTACTCACCCACTTCAAATGTTACATATGGACTTATTTGGTCCTACATCTGTGAGCAGCTTGAATCTTAAGAAATATTGTCTTGTGGTGACTGATGATTTTAGCAGATTTACATGGGTTTTCTTTCTTGGAACTAAGGATGAAACAACTGGCATCCTCAAGATATTTATCACAGAAGTAGAAAACCAATATGATATGAAAGTTAAAATCATTAGGTGTGACAATGGAACCGAATTCAAGAATAGAGTTATGGATGAGTTTTACAGAGATAAAGGTATTAAAAGAGAATTTAGTGTAGCTAGAACTCCTCAACAAAATGGTGTTGCTGAGAGGAGGAATAGGACACTGATAAAGGCTGCTAGAACCATGTTGGCCGATTCCAAATTGCCAATTACTTTTTGGGCTGAAGCAGTTATCACTGCATGTTATGTGCAAAACAGGGTTTTAGTTGTAATGACAAAGAACAAGACACCTTATGAATTGTTTAGGGGAAGACCACCTACCTTTGACTTCATGAGACCATTTAGGTGTCATGTATCTATTCTCAATACCATAGATTATCTGGGCAAGTTTGATGAAAAGGCTGATGAAGGGTATTTTGTTGGGTATTCCATGGTTAGTAAAGCTTTCAGAGTATTCAACTTAAGAACCCAAAAGATTGAAGAGAATCTGCATGTTGAGTTCTTGGAAAACAAAGTCAATGTCAAAGGAACTGGTCCAGAAAGACTGTTTGATCTTGATACTCTCACAAATACTATGAACTATGTGCCTGTTTCTACAGGAACATCTTCTTTTGATTTTGTAGGTTCAGAAGAGTTTCTTGATGATGATGAACCAAGCAAAGAGGATGCAGATGATCAAGATGAATTCAGTCTACCTCTTTGGGACTATACAGATAATAATGATATACTAAAAACTGGAGTTGCTCATCCTTCTAGTGATTTGGAAAAAGAAGGAAATTGTAATTTGAATGCTGATAATTCTGAAAGTAGTGGAAATTCAGATTCCACTGTTCGGCAAAGTGTTTCCACTGAACACCAGATGTGGAAATCACCACTCCAGTTACTATGGAAGCTCAAGCCAATGATGTTGAAATTTCTAATATGCCAAGTGAGATTGCAGTTCCTCAGACTCCCCACACTTCTATTCATAAATCACATCCTCTTGAAAATGTGATTGGGGATGTCTATTCACCTGTGAAGACTAGAAGACAAAAAAAGTTGCCTGATGTTCATGGATTCATAAGTAAAATATATGAATCTAAAATACATGAAGGCAAGAATGAATGTCTATTTATGTGTTTTCTGTCACAAATGGAGCCAAAGAATGTATACAAGGAACTTGAAGATGAAAGTTGGGTGGAAGCAATGCAAGAAGAACTGTTCCAATTTAAGCTTCAAAAAGTATGGGTGCTTTGTGATTTGCCTTATGGCAAAAAGGTAATAGGTACTAAATGGGTGTTCAGAAACAAGAAAGATGAAAGGGGAATTGTTATCAGAAACAAAGCTAGGCTTGTGGCTCAAGGATATACTCAAGAGGAGGGTATTGACTATGAAGAAGTGTTTGCCCCTGTTGCACGGATTAAAGCAATTAGGCTGTTCTTAGCCTATGCATCTTTTATGGGCTTTAAAGTCTATCAAATGGATGTAAAATGTTAGGAATTAGAAAATTCCATAGTGAAGAGTCGGTCACCCCTAATATTATCTAGCATAAGTTAGCTCGTAGACATATCGTTATTTACGTTATTTAGTAGTTTATTTATTAGTTTGTAGCGTAGTATAGCTTAGTGCAACACCGTGGAGGAAGGACGGGTCTTTACCCACTGTATCCCTGATCCACAGGCCGATAGGAGGTCGTATTTCTTGTAACTATAAATACCCCTTCCATCCATGGAAGGGGTGGTGCTTTCAATCTAATATTCATACTTTTGTGTAAACCTCTAGCAAGAACACCCCCTCTCTCTAACTTTCTCTCTCTAATGGCAAACATGTATTTTGATCTCCCAAGACCACCCGAATCATCAACACAATAAAAATAACGATCCTTCAATTGGTATCAGAGCCAGGTTATTGTGTTTTTTTGATTTGTGTGGTTTCGTACCATGGTTGCTTGTGTTTATTGATTTATTGTGGTTTGAAGCTCGTGTTTATGCTGTTTTTATTCAAGTACTGATTGGTCGGAATATATGTTTTTTGTTGATAACAGTTTTTGGTGATAACACTTTTAGTGTATTTTTTGATTTGGTCAAAAGTTACATCTGGTCTTGTGTCTATGTCTTTAAAAAAGTCCAGCAGTCTTGTAACTAATATCTTTTGTGGCTTTGTACCAAAAATGATAAGATAAGTGGTCATATGGTTATTATAGAGGTCAAAATGAGTCAAAAGGTTGCAACTTTATCATATGTTTTTCTGGGTAACATCAGTTTTGTAACTATTGGTTCCAAACAAGTGAAAATAAGTGGTCAAATAGTCATCTTTACATGGTCAAACAGGGTCTAAACAAGGCAAAAAGTAAGATTGTTATGTCACTATTTCTGGGTATATCATGAAGATGAACGGAAAAGTAACCGGAAAACTCATCGGAAAACATAAAAAATCTTGCTAGCGATTTAACACAAAACTGACCAGATGCATTGCACCTCTTATAGCGACTTGTCTTTACAAGTCGCTACGACTTGGCCTAGCGACTTGGTCGTGGCGAGTTAGCCTAGCGACTTGGCCGTGGCGACTTAGCCGTGGCGACTTAGCCGTGGCGAATTGACAGAAATGTAGAAGAAGAAGTTACAATGACTATTTGACCTTGACCTATACCGAATACCAAAACTGACTCGACCACAAGACCATATACCATTTTACCGTGACTCAACACGACCTCAGTACCACCATCATCAGTCTAAACCTTCGACTACAACAAATAACAAATCCTAATCCAACTCCATCTCAACTGCCAAGACTCGATTCAAACAAGACTCAAACACTATATTAAACCATTACAAGACTCATCACAAATCGTCCTTTTGGAACTCAAAACTGTTGGTAACGCAAGATCTCATTTCTCATCAAGGGTTTGAAATATTTCTCAAGACCTTTATTAGATCCAAACAACCCTTATAATGATTTCATCACCGATCTTGACTCACATACATTCGAAATCAGAAATACACAAAGATCTCAGAGACGTTTAAGTTATAGTACATATCTTAATAGATCGTGTATACTCAAACATACCTCTTCATTGATCAAGACTCGAGACACATAAAGAAAAACGACTCATTCTAATACAATCTCAGAATAGGTTCGATTATGTGTCCAATCTCCACAAAACTTTGTTTGTGTGAACCGTTTTCATCATAGACCATGTTAATATACGATCTAAGAAATGGGTTTAACAATCGATGTTAAAACATTTGTCTTATGATCTGTTATTTACGAGTTACAAACAAGTTATTCCTAAAGTTATCTTACCTCAGATCTGTGGATTAAATCTTGTAGCCGTTCTCATCATATCGTGCCATCCCTGTGGCTTGACAAGATCTAGTGATGCCCATGTGAAGGTTATGAGATAGGGGCTCGTGAGTCATGTTGCTATATCAATTAAGAGCCTTTATCTCTATAAGAATTGGTGGTATTTTTCTGTGAGGTGAGAATTATTAGGAGATTTGATAATATAAACGGCGGATTGAATTGGAGAGCAAGATTAGGGTTTTTTTTTAATTTTTATTCGCTGCTGAGATAATGGAGACTTTATGTTGTGTGAAGTTTTAGGTTAAGTGGGATACGTGTGCTTTTAAATACATCCGAAATATTAGGGCAAAACGTTTTTTTTAGCCGTGTATGTAACAGCTATCGTGGGCCAAGTGTTTGTGTTTATGGGCCGTGTATTGTTTGTGTCATCGTGGATTGTTTGGGCCTGTTGGCTCGTGGTTATTGTTTGGGGAATAAGCTTGGCCCAAGTATACACTCATTATCACGAAAGTGTAGAGATTAAGCTTGCACCATAAGAACGTTATTATTTAGTCTTGTGGTATATCGGCGTGTATGAGATTACTATTGAGTAACATATATACCATATCGGCTAAAATTATCATTTGATGGTTTGTGAGCCTTAGTTGGACATTGGTTCGGGTAGAATTATAAGTAACTGGAGGAGTTATTTAGTAGAGTAGTAATAACGTAGTAATAGTTTAGTGTCATTGATTAAGTAGACTCATTCGTATTAAAGGTTTAGGTTTTGTAAGTACTCTATTATCGGCTAGGTTAGATTTAGTTAAAGACACTAACAGTTTAAATTCACGTGTGAGGTAATACAGGTTGATTCCGAGTGTTTGGTAGTTTACTATTAAAATCGGCTATACCATATATACAATGAGTTATCATTAGAGTATGTGCGGCTATATGGTGTTCTGATTTATTATTGCAAGAATACCACGTTCGAATTAGAGATGTGAAAGCACTATTA
>BPTQ01000002.1:90261864-90316782 GCA_019973895.1 Chrysanthemum seticuspe | reverse complement strand
CCTTTCAAAACATACAAATATGTATGCACATAAGTACAAATTGTATCGATTTCCTACATTTTAAATAAACTGGAAATGTTTATTTAATTATGTCAATCTATGCAACTAAGTACAAATTGTATCAACTTGCATATTAATAAACTAAATAATGTTTATTCGATCATGTCAAAAAATTATACTACGTATACTATTAGAAATAACTTATTTCGAAAAGCAAAGCAACAAGTTTTACAAGGCTAGTATTTTACCTCCATTCCAGTTATCGGACTCTCGGAGTGTCTCCATCCAATATCGCCAGCATAACTCTCGAAAACACATACCATATTCGATCGGACATAAGGTATTCCATCACCCGCGGCAAAAACACCGTCCATATAATAAGCGTTGCGCGGGCAATCATTGAGCGGGTCAAGAGGCATCGCCTGAAGCCCGAATCCATATTCACCCGCATCCATATACGTCTTAAAATACCATGCATCCGTAGGATCCATATACGGAACAAATAGCTCCGAAGTAAACCCTTTGTACATCACATTCCTCATCTTTCCACTATTTGGGTCCCGAACCATAGCACGAGAGATCACCACACCCGCTCTAGGGTCGGGTTTCAGGTGAAATTCCCAATTAGCCCATTTCACTAAATGACCATCTACAACAAAACTTGGACCCTTTGGTTGTTCTATAGATATCGGGTTAAGTAGATTAATTTTCGTATTTTGGACCGAGAAACGGTAGTCAGTACCCGCAGCCTTAGGTATAGGGATGTTCTTCCCATTATCGTTAATCTCGATCACTTCTTTCGTATCGATATCTAGAACAACAGTCAACCCTTCGATGGGTCTCATATAAAAGTTCACGGTACCTTCCATAGAATAACATTGTACCTTAATTAACCTACGGTTTTCCTCTTTTATTCCGAACCATCCTAGTGATATTGGCAAACATGCAAGATCCTTTAGATCAATACCACGAGCCAAGATCGTACGGTTAAACTCAAGGTTCCCTAGCGGTGCCCAGGTTGCCGATGTCATGTCTTCGATAGTCATTGTTGGGTAACCAGAGTGTTCTCCAACGTCTACCGGAGTCACCTCTCCGGTACCTATAGTAACAAAATATTAATTACTCCGTATAAAACAATATTGTCAAACATAGTTTTTTAGTACTATAAAGTATAAACATACATAAATCTAGTAACTTTAGACCAATTTTATCTATGTGCTTTTTATCAATTTGTTTATTGTATTTTTCAAACTAACTTTACTTCATTTAGATTTTCTTATTTTGAAAGGAAGCACATATTTTTATCCATCATAACACAGTTATTTTAAAACAAATTAAAACTACTTAGAAAATTTAGCTTAACCAAACTATAACTTTTAAATGAAATTTTACCTTAGTATTTAAATTGTTACATGATCATCTGTGCTTCATATCTTTGAAAGTATATTTGCATGTTACAAAATGACACAAAAAAAAGTAAAATCATCTTATTAGTTACTCGCGGTTAAAAAATATATGGTTTTGTTAACAACAACTTACAGGGTTATGGTTAAGCTAAATTACTTTTGTAAAAATAGCATTTATAATAAATTCATTATTTTCACATTTATATATATGTAATAATTATAATTATAAAAGATGTTAAACATGAAATGTTTCATGTTAATTAATTGTTTAATTTTTAACTTTAAACACAACTTTGTTGGGTTATTGTTAACGAAACCCTATATACAGTATTAACTATTAACAAGGAAAACAAGCTAGATACCAATAATTATACATTCATTTGTGAATATCCTTTTATTTTACCTACCGAATATACTTTTGCGTCTTTTTCGGAACATAATACTTTTTCAAGCAAATTAGTTTTACACTTTCACTTATTAGTTACTCATTATCATCCAGTAACTAGACATGCAGATTAACCGTACCTATATCAACACACAACACATGCGTCACACCACTGACACGTGCAATAACAGAAGCCTTCCTAGCCGGAAGCTCATCCCCATACTTCCACCTCAACACCACAGACTTATCCGGTTCTTCAAGGACAACAGAGTGCAACGCGTATTTACCCGTATTTCTAAAAAGGGTATTGGATAAAAGGATCTCACGAACCTTATTAAGCTCACCAAGAGTGAGTGGGTCAAGTGGGTGGTGTGGCACATCGGATGTGTGAAGATTGTTTGTGGGTTGTTTTGGTTTTGGTGCTTGTTTGATGGTGTTGCACCGTGGTGAGTCGACGGAACAGTTGGTGTTGGTGGTGAATGGGAGAGGGTAAGGGAGATTGGTGAAAGTGAGGAGGAGAAGTAGGGCTATGATGCAAGTGAAAAAGAGGAATCTAATGAGGATTCTTGCATCCATTTTTGGTGTTGGTGATGGAGGTTGAAATGGAGAGTAGAAATACTAGATGATCAAGTCAATGAGAGTGATAAACACTGCACACTTGACACTTGCATTATTTAATAACTTTATTCATATAAATATTGTGGCAGCAATTTTCTAACTTATGCCATGGTGTCACAAGTTTAGAGCAATAAATAAACACATTTATTTTTTAAAAAAGCTTTATTTTTATACAAAACAATGATAAATATGGCAACCATCTTTAATTTAAGAAACTATTAATATCAACCAACACGTAAATATGGTAATATCATTTTGTTTTATGACTTTAAGCTTGTGCCACCATAGCACAAATTAAAAAATCCATTTTTTTTTCCTTAAAAATTACCAAAGCGGACACATTTGATCACTTCATGTGAGAAAAAGTAATATTTTTTATAAACCGAAAAGTGAAATCTTACATTAATATATATATAAGAGTTATGATAAATAGGCCTACTAACTAGATCTACAAATAGACCTAACTCAATTACATATTCAATTTTTAAAATACATAATTTCTCTCTCCTCATAATCACCAATCATTTTTAAAATGCACCAATCACATTTGTAGGTCTCTTTTTAGGTCCACTACTTAGGCCTACAAATCATTTTTCTATATATAATGGGAGGATATGAAACGGCGACAAAACATGTCGTTTGGGGCTGCGTTAGTTTCTTTCAGTCCAAATGGCTGGCCCGTTTTTCTTTTTTTGGCCCGGTTTCCAGTTTTATCCGCTTCGTTTTTATACGTGTACACAGCAGTGATACGTGGCGGTAGATTGGGTTTCTCGCTTCTCAATAATCGCCGTTTCAAATTTTCTCTGCTTCGTCGCCTTCAAGAATCGACGCCAGTCGTTTGCGGATTTCGTGTTACCTTCAATCATAGGTGTTTGTTTTCAGGGGTGTTTAGACTTTAGAGTGAATTTGAATTGTGTTTTTTTTATGTGTTTTTGTTATTCAGTATGTAGGAAAGAGTGGCTGATGATGATGAGATTGTTGATGACGATAATTGCTTCACCGCCCTAAGGTGCGGTTTCTCTTGCAATTTATATCTTTAATTTCTTTAGTTGTTCTGATTTTTTGGAAAATGATTATGTGAGTTTTATCTGGATGTCAAATAGTGATGACAGCTGTGTTTTATGATTCGATTAGCCAAGTGTTTGTGAAAACACCTCAGTGAAAACCTCAAAATTATTAAGGTAGTTTAGTTGTTTCATTAACCTATTATGGTTAATTGCCTGAATCATTTATTCAAGTATTACGATATGAGTTTTTGTTTGTTTGCCTATTTTAGAAACATCAGAGGTTGATTCAACAAACCGTATTCATGTCATGTTATTGTTATTAGGTTATTAGCTTGCCTAAGATCAAATATGAATACATTATCCAAGAAAACACCCTCATTTGTTTGCCTATTTTAGGAACATGAGGGGCCAGGTCATTGCTGGAGCTGGCACTGGCGTCGCGGTCTCCTTTTTGGCAACTCCAGTTGAGTTGATCATATGAAGCAGCCACGCAACTGAGATGTTGAATGGCGGCTGAAAAGGATGGGTTTATATGGGGGCAACACGCAACTGAGATGTTGAATGGCAGCCACGCAACTGAGACGTTGAATGGTTGGTTGGTTTTCGGTGTTGAATGGCGGCTGAAAAGGATGAAAAGGATGGTTGGTTTTCTTAATTTATATGGGGGCCGCAATGGTTGGTTTTCGATGTTGAATGGCGGCTGAAAAGGATGGGTTTAGGTCCTATACTGGGTGTATTTGCTTGCTGAAATGGCTGAAATGGGTACGTTTGGTTCTCAAACGGGTTGGGGTGCGGAGATCGGTGGCTTTGACTGCTTAAATAGGTGGGTTTTGGTAACTTACACAGGTCTGTCGATCTTTCTAGGCCTTCGTTTACCATGATTTCATATAATGCAACGGCCCTTTGCCTTATCAATAGTCGTATATTTGTACGTGTTATGTAAAAATATAGGTAGTACGCTCCTGAGGAGAAATAAAGTCTCAATGCAATGAATAGGGATACATGTAAAAAAGGCAGCTTTTAGAATATATACACGTAATTGAGTTTTGATATATGGACTTATTTAATAAACGATCTTTGGATATATGTATTTGAGTTTTCGTCATGGACCAATGAAGGATTGGGGATACATATATGAAGCATAGAGTAATGAAAGCTTTTGATTAAATATTGTTGGAAACGTTTTTTTTGAGCAAGCGAAATTGTAATTTAGTTACTTATTTTTTTATTTTGATTAGATGAGACTCATGATTTTTAGTTGACAATCTCATTTCAATTCCTCTTACAGTTGGCTATGATGGAGGTTTCTGTCGAGAATGGCTATTTATAGAATACAAGGTAAATGAGTCTTTCTTTCTTATTTAGTTTTGATAACCGTCACTTATATTGCTAACTGTTGGACAGGCTCCACTTCAAGCATAGTAACAAAGATAGTAATCCAAATTTTAATTTACTTTACATACACGAGACATGACAATTACCCGTGACACTGTAACAGTTACCAACTAAATATGATAGAAAATGTCATTTATTCCTGGAAACTAGATAGAGCTGAAAGTGGAACTAGAAGCATGGGGTTTAGCTACAAATGAGATAAAATTTTGGGGTTCCTGCACTTCACCACTATTGCACAATGTAACAAATACCCAAAAAAATATAACTTGAACAGTGGGCCTTAAAAAATCACCTAGGTTAACTAATACTGTAATAAATAAATTGAATGACTTATTTGCTTCTTATATGTAATGAAACAATTATTATTTTGCATTGTTACATTCATTTATGTTTTGATAATATCAATCAGAGATTAGTATACACATACAGTGGGTACCTGGACAAGTAACTTATGGTTAAAAGCTTATTCATGATGAAACAGTCGTATGTTTCTTTAATCCCCGTTTTGTTATGAATGGGTCGATTATGTTGTATATTAACTCCAATGGGTCAGATCCTGTAGAAGTTCTCCTAAAGTTGATACTTTAAATCTATGGTCTACTTAATCTTAAATGACTGCGCATAATGTTTACATTACAAATGAACAAAAAGTGGTCGTGGGTCAGCTCATCCTGACCCGAACCATAACAAAATGACCATTTAACCCCAACCTGTCTTGACCGGGTTGCTCCCCCATCCATATTGCCTCCTCCAATTTGTTGTATTGTCTCAAATGGGTAAAAAAACTGAACCCATAGAAGATGGAAGGCAACCGCCGGATTTGGAACGTGTCGATTCGAGTGAAAGCATTACAATATTTTTATCATACGCTATCATTTCAATAATATCCATATTGATCCCTCAGGTAGTAATATTTAGATACTGATGTCACGTTTAAGTAATAGGCTCATATGAACCTTTGGTGCCCATACACAAAGAGTGAATAGCATTTATGCGTGTGTTATACATATAGATATAGGCCGAGTGGGGTGATCACGATGTTATTGGATAACCATGTAATATTGTAATCAATTATTAATATATTATAATAGGGGAAATCACACAAAAAAGGTATAACAGTGTATGTAATAGTTTGCCGCTATTTATATATCCACTTGGTTTTTGTGGCAGTGACCACGGTAGAAAGCCGGAGGAAGGGGCTGGAACCATTTGTAGAAATAGCGACAACAACAAAAGCTCACTGACGAAAGCAAGGAGCTAATGATCAACTTTGTACGCTCAAAGGTAACTTCCCCGTCAAAAGTTATATTTTAACGTCAGCACTACAGCGCTTAAAATGATCTGCCAGATTTAGCTTCAGCTAATTGGCTCATTTGTTTAACAACGATATTAATATTTATAGAAGCGTACGAAACAACCCACGTCGAGTGCAGACCCACCAAAAAACACACAATTTCTGCAACTTCTGCTGCATAAAACCGTGATTTCATCAGCAAGGTTCTGCACTGGGATTAGGTTGTTACTGATAAAGTGATAAGAGAATTGTTTGAATTATGCGGCTGACGCCGGACCTATATGGCAACCTAATGTAGGGAGGTACGTACTTCTAAACAGTTTCCTTTGTATATCATACTAAATTATGTTCCAGCTGATATTAAAATGGCTAGCTTAAACTGATTCTTTCAACCATTATGAGTAGCTAAAATTAATGACTTATTATTACACGGATTGTTGAACAGAATGTGCTACTTATGAGGAGGGTGCACCGGCTAAGAATTGGCAAAACGTCAAGACCAAACGTAAGACCAAACGCTACTCAATGGGCAAACTTCAAGACCAAACGCCGTAGGCATATTCAATTACCTCCACATTTGTGTCATCGTATATGTACGCACAATACCAACTTTCTTTTTACTCACGTTTGCGTTGTTTGTGTTCCCTGATTCTTCTCCTTTTTTATGAGTTATCCAGGCCCACCATCAGATTATGTATACTTGGGAGATTCTCACCATTGTTGGTCCACCTGTTCAGAATTGGCGGGGGCTAGCTAAACGAAGCAGATGTTCCGGATTTCAGGTTACGACCTTTGCACCAGCATAAAAGCCGCAACAAACCTCCTCTTCTGCATTATATGTTGGCGAGGTAACCACAAATGAACTTTGGCTGCAGCCACGACAACTCGGAGCCTCATCCTACGTAGTTTACACTTGCATACATGTTTCATACAGTCTTTTTGATGATTCATTCAGTTGATGTCGCTTCTACCATGGTTTTTCCAGAGATCCACCGAAACGGTCGTAAAGATGATATCGATTCTCCAGCTCAGAGGCGGGCATACTCAGTTGAGAGGGTGCACCTGTGACACCTGCTATTGGCGCACGACACAGAAATTCGATTAGTGCTCGAACCAACAGCACGATTCCGCGGTCGGGCAGGCGTACACGCACCCGAGCAGGTACAATTGTTGCCTATTCATTATTTGTGCTTACGTGGTTTCTTCGCTGACTAGATTCATACAATTTTATTTGGCCTCATTGTAGGAGCTCTGGGCACGCACGTGTCTTTAGGCACACGCAACAAGATTCGTGAACATTGTAGTTACCTGAGTTTACATATAGGACATTGTGATATGTGTGCATAAACATCCTGATGCCAAACATGCGCCCCGGCAACTACTAGGTGCGGTTTTAGCACTTTTTTTTTGTGTTGTTTGTAGATTTTTTGGAGACACTTCGTGCATAATTTTATAAGCGGCATTCGGGCCATGTATATCTTAAAGGTAGATCAACGACGTTAAACAACGCCCCGCCGCAACGATAAATATAAAATGCCCCGCCGCAACGCGGCGGCATTGTAGCAATCCTTGTTCACAAAACGTTTATAAGCAATATTCACACACAATGATATGATAAAGGAGTTTGACCAATAATGTCGTGTGATATTTTTTTCTTTCGTTTTTCTCATCATTGTATTTACATGACACATGTGTGTGGTTATTTTTTTCGTAAATCTTTCGTAAAATTAACAGTTTTCAATCGAAAATGGTTGTTTGACTATGTCGCATGGACGACGAACGACCATATTAAATGACTTTTTTTTTTTATGTTTCAAGACTTTTCTTCTAAAAGAAATAGTTAAATGAGAATATATATATTTTAAGGAAGTTTGGTTGAAGTTGTTAGAAAGTAAATGATGACGTATAGTATGTATAATATGCTTATTAAGCCCAATGCACATTATACATATACTGGGTTCAAGCCTATTAACAATAAAATAACTACGAACTATTGACCAACAGTAAGCTCAATGACGAAATTGGCTATAGTCCAAGCTAAAATATGCACGCAGGACACTTAGCAGGCCGAGCCTCTGGCCACCGAAAGCGTCCTATGTCCGCATCCGCGATTAACACGGAACCTTGTCCGACAAAGGTCCGGCTCCGGCAGTTATCCTCTATATGCGAGTAACCAGGAAACTCTAGCGGTAAGCCTCACCTATAAAAGGGGCTCTAATCCCCATACAAGGTACAACAACTTTCTCTCTCATAAACACACACACATACACTATTACTTTCTCTGACAAGGATGTGTACTTACTCTCACGCCAGAGTCTAATCGTGGGGTCCATCCCCACGGTAAGGCTAACGGTTTACTCTTCTTGTGTAGGGAAACTCATCAAACTACTTGGATTAGTACAAGACCAGCCCATTAGTAGCTTGTTAGCCCAGTCCGGCAAGCTATACTCACAACCATTACAACCCGTCACACTTTTTGTACTAACAAGTTGGCGCCATCCATGGGACCAAGTACACAACTGCGTTCCAGAAAATACTCACCATGAGCACTCGGTCCGGACCAACTCCCGCCTTTGTGTCCACATTGCGGAGTACAATGGAAAGAGAAAACCACACGTTTTCAACAGATCTTGAGGGGCCTGCGTCCGACGCAGCCCTCCAGAAGTATTGTGATAAGTACTTCGACCAGATCTTACCTATTGTGACGGAGAAAGTTCAGAAACGGGAGGAAAGAGCCAAAGCGGTAAAAATCCGGACGGATTACCGTGAAGCCCCGCATCATCATGAATCGAAAATACCTATAGGAAGAAGAGACTTGCAGAAACAACTCGAGCCAATGAAGCGGCGAAACACGCAAAGTGATGCCGGCCGAAGACACACCCGGTCTAGGTCACCCAAAAGGAAAGAAGATGGACGGGAGACGGTGTTCAAAAGCTTGCGCAAGAGTGCGTTCCACCGGCTTGGAGACAAAGAAGAAAGTATTTCCGTGTACTCCAAAGACTCCAGGCAGCCAGTCCGCCATGTTACTGAAAGAAAAGAGGAGAGCAGCCACAAAGACTCCCAGTCACAACCGGTAAGACCAGGATTCAGAAGGCACGGAACTGAAAGACCTCGATCACGGAAAGTGGACAGTTTCTCAGGAGATGGGTCGAACGGAAGTGGATGTCGGAAGTCCGAAGTTAGAGAGCGAAAACAACGTGATAGCAACGACTACGACCTGGCTAGACCCTGGGTCTGCAAGGAGATTGATACGTTCACTCCACGTATCCGCTACTTTAAGATGCCAACGAAAAAACGAATGCCAACCAACGTGAAAGCATATGATGGAAGTGAAGACCCAGAGGATCATCTTAAAATCTTCCAGGCAGCTGCAAAGGTAGAATGATGGGCCATGCCAACTTGGTGCCACATGTTCAACTCTACATTAACTGGATCCGCTAGGGTCTGGTTTGACGACCTCCCGTCCAAATCAATAGACACCTATGATAAACTGAAGGAGGTTTTCTTGACCAACTTCCACCAGCAAAAGAAGTGTATCAAAGATCCCGTGGAACTGCATCATATCAAACAAAGGGATGGAGAGCTAACGGAATACTTTGTAAGAAGGTTTAAAGAAGAAACCAGGGACATAAAGGGAGCTCCAGAAATTATGAAAGTCTCAGGATTCATGCATGCAATCACCGATCCGGAGCTTATTAAGCGGTTACACGACATAATCCCAAATTCAATGAGCGAAGTAATGAATATAACTACTTCTTCCTAAGAGGGGAAATAGCCGCAGGAAGTCGCGAAAGAAAAAGGCCCTGGGTACAAAGACCAATGGAACGAACAGCAGTCAAGCATCGACAAAGTTTCAAAAGAGAATTTAAGAACAAACCAAGAATCAGAGAAAGGTAACACGGTTTTCGCAACCTACGAAAACCTTTCGGGGAAATATCGACACAAAGGAAAGCAAGGTCCCCAAACATTTTCCCAACCACTGCACTCGAGGAAAGAACTGAAGGAAAGTTATGCGAATTTAACGGAAAAGCAAGACATACCACAGAAGTCTGCATTTGAAAAAGCAAAGGGAAGAAAGAAAGAAAGGGTCGATGATAGAGGTTGAAGAGCTGCGGGAAAAAAACATCCGCTGAAAGAAAACTCAAAGTAGAATTAGTGGAACCACACACACATCAGGAAAAAGATGAAACCGGAACTTCAATAAAAGAATGAAAGCAGTAACGCCGATAAAAGAAACACGGATCAGGACATCCCTAACAGAGCGAATGAAGATCCCGATCCTATAAACCTTAATAGATAAAGATTCAAAAGGCTCAAGACAAAAACAAAGTAAGAAGGCAAATAATTAAAAACAATAAAAAGATCCAACTATCGAAGAAGACTCAGGAAGCAAATACAAACGTTGAAAGAACGCCCTGTTACTTCAAAACAATCGGATCTCGAAAGATCATGCGAAAAGAAGCCAGAATAAAGGTTGAAACACGCCACGGATGTATGTGGAAAAACCTTACGGAAATCATTCCCATAGAATAAAAAGGAACAAAGATCTGCGACTCAAAAAGAATTAACTTCGAAGGAAGTAATGCCCCGAAGGAAGCACGCAAGAAGTCGCGGCAGACACGACGTAAAGGATACAATGCGGGAAATAACAAAACTAAGGAAAGGATACAGCTTCGGGAAGGAAAGTCCTTGAAAATAACCAAGCAAGGGCGGAAGCAAAAGGATAAACCTTATCCAGACAACCAAAAAGGAGAGAAAATCTGCAAGTACAGATTTACGTTCCTTCCCAAGAAATATCATGTCAAATCCAGCAGAAAAAACAGGCGCCCAGGCTACGATCCTAGACACGTGCTAACCTACCAAATAGTAGAAAAAGGCAAACGTTGGCACATGCAAAAACAGTAAAATCTTCGCTATAAATACGTGAGGTAAAAAAGGGGGAATGCAGAAAAAGCAAAAAATAAACGTTGTCCTCCAGAGTTAAACATCCTAACAAGAAAAATCTAAAGAAACTTACTCTGAAAGGAGCTGAAGATGTTATTCAGAAAAAGAGTACGATGGCACATAAGAAAGAATAAATACAACAAGTCTTCCATGGCAACATGTCGTCCACACGACAGTAGCAAAACCCACATAGCTTAAACCTTCACCACCCTCAAAGAAAAAGCGCGAAAGAAAACATGGCGAAAGCCAAAAAAAATATTCTTAAATGACTACTAATAACGCTTAGTCGTTCTAAAATGGCGACTAATCACCCACCACCACAATAATAGAGTTAGTTGTAATTTTCTTGGTAGAATTAATGGATTGGCCGTCTATGTAGGTAGTTTCACGTACCCTACGGATTTCATAATTGTGGAGGATATTAGTACGGCCATAGATCCTAGCTTGTCCCACGTAATTCTAGGAAAGCCTTACATAGAAAACACCGGGATGACTTATGATCTGTCGTTAGGGATAGTTAGATTCAAGAATGAGACCGATGACGTAGCTTACCAAATGCCATTTAAGATTGAGAAATTTTCATCATTATCCAATGATGAAAAGGAACTTAAGCTATCGGTATACTATAGGAATGAGGAGGATAAGGAGAAAGGAGTAGATTATGTGATGAATAAGATTTTTGGGTTCTATAAGGATTGTTTGAAACTAGGACCGGAATATAAAACCGATTGGGGGGAAAATGACTTCTTAGAAAGATGCATAATAGGACATTACTATAACATGAAAAACCCCAATAGAGATCGTCATGATGGAGAAGGTGTCGGAAATGAAGTCACGTAGGAGCACGACTTCGAGTCTAGCGACAAGACTCATAAATAAAGAAAAGCGCTTCGTGGGAGGCAACCCATGCTTAATTTTTTGCTTGTTTGTGTGTCATATATTTTTTCATTGTTCTGTATTCTCATGTTTGAATTTGTGAAAATGCTTTATTTTGTCTTTAACCTCGTCTTAATTACATATAAAGGTATTTTACAAAAAGGATAAGTGTAGAGAGGATTACACACGTTTTTAAAAGAACGTGAACATGAGAACTACGATTATTGAAATCGATATATATGTGTTTTTGTTAGAGTCAAATGCTTGTATCGAGTCATAATGGATGTTTTGCAGGAATTTTTCAGATTTTAAATGTGTAATTTTTCCAGAATTTTTCTAGGAAAACGCAACAGACCAGTTTCTGTCAGGACAACATGACGGCGTCAGGATTAGAACCTAACGACGTCAGGAGGAGCAGAAACAGCTTATAAAAATTTTCTCGTTTGCTGTGCTATTTATAAATTTTTGGAAATTCTCATGTCTTAATTTTTCATAAAATCTGCAAACATACATTCCACAAGCATTATATCCTAGTGTAGTTGAGTCATATATAGTTTTACCGCCGATTTTACACAAAGGTTTCGTCGATTTTCTTAAAGTGTGCAGGTTTTATTTATCAAAAAGAAGAAACATAATATTGGAGGAAGCTTATCACGCATACATTCTTCTTGGGAAAGAATTTAACCACTACTTCACACGGATCCTACCGAGCTAATCAGGGGAGTACTAGTTTCTTTCTCTTTTAATTACCTTCCTTTATCATAACTTTGATACTTTCAGAGAACATTGGGGACAATGTTCAGTTTAAGTGTAGGCGTCAGGATTAGAACCTGACGACGTCATGAGGAGTAGAAACAACTTATAAAAATTTTCTCGTTTGCTGTGCTATTTATAAATTTTTGGAAATTCTCAGGTCCTAATTTTCCATAAAATCTGCTAACATACATTCCACAAGCATTATATCCTAGTGTAGTTGAGTCATATATAGTTTTACCACCGATTTTACACGAAGGTTTCGTCGATTTTCTTAAAGTGTGCAGGTTTTATTTATCAAGAAGAAGAAACATAATATTGGAGGAAGCTTATCACGCATACATTCTTCTTGGGAAAGAATTTAACCACTACTTCACACGGATCCTACCGAGCTAATCAGGGGAGTACTAGTTTCTTTCTCTTTTAATTACCTTCCTTTATCATAACTTTGATACTTTCGGAGAACATTGGGGACAATGTTCAGTTTAAGTGTAGGGAGGGAGAATAAAACGGGAACTTTAAAACTATGCTTATCCTTGAATGTTTGTCTTGTCGTATTTCATTTGTGTAATAAGATATGAGAAATATTTGTTAGGGAAATTTTAGCACCAAATTTAAAATTTTCATGAAATGTACGAGTGGGACTTTAGTCTTAATAAAGTGTTAGAATCGATGCTCGAGGTTGTTTAGACCTTATCTAGGATTATCAATAAAGCACAATAACAATGATTAATAATATACGCAGTGGATTAATAAGAACTTCATTGTTATTCATATAAAGGTTTCGCCATCATCATGTGTTCTACAAAACACATCCACAGCCCCAATCCTAGACGATCAACTCTAAGACGGTTATACAACCAGGATCAATAATCCTTGAGGCTGCAAAACCACATGTCGACATTCACTAAACCAAGGCACACCCATGCCTGGTTTTCCCACACACACACACCTTTGGTGTTTACATTGGGACACACTCAAGTTACGTACCCTGCATCTCTTTATATAATAGAGTATGCTTAGGGTTTATAAAGAGATAATACCGAATAATACAGAATATAATAAATTCCTCCTAACAAAATAACTTGATTTTCTGTATATTATTTTCTTTAAAGCTGTCACTCTTTGTCAACTTTAGTCCTTCAAGTTCCATTGTTGTCATATTGTAGTTTATTAGTTTTGCCATTATCAACTCAAAATAACGAACCCAACAATCTTCCCCTAGTTGATAATTGCAAAACTACACAATGAATGAAACTTCCCCTTAAGCCATACTATACCATCAAGGATCTTCAAGTTGCACATCTTCAAGTAGACTCTTCTTCCCCTTTTTGCCATTATCCACTAGGAGATGCTAAGTAGAAGCAACTTTGATCTTCAAAACCAGAACCAATATCATACGACTAATCCATCTTTCCAATTCCTCAAGATAACCTCCATGAAGTTTTCCGCACTAAAAATGAAATTAAGGCAAAAGAAATCCGAACCAATAGTAAAATACCAACAAGTAGAAGCAAAAACCTTCACCTTGATGTAGCATATAAATGGTTAAACATTTAAACATTAAGCTTCCCCTAAAACCCATATGTTAACAATTTGAAGAATGTAGGCTCTATGTAATGATTACTGATGAAGAAAGACAAGTATAACCAACTTGATGCTGAAGTAGAAAAATCCAAACCTGTGTCTTATATCTTGCACTAAAGATGACATCGAACGTATACCCAATCTTGATGTATAGGGAGACCGCAATCTCTTGACGAAAAACTTCATCTACTATTCGTCAATTCGTTGTCACATGAACGCACGAACAAGTTACCTCCTGCAAAAAGGTATGATAAAACACAAACCCAAATAATTCCACTTCATCTTCAAATAGGTGATAAACGCCTTTCTTCGTAATCAATTTTGCAATAAGAACGAGCCATGAACCTGTTAAGACCAAAAATCCACGCATGTACTGTACAAGAGTACTAAAAATATACTAAGAGTATTAACTTTGAAAGCTAAGAGTATTAACTTTCAAAGCCAAGAGTATTAACTTTTTAAAGCTAGAAGTATTAACTCTTCGTAACCAAATCACGATTAACATGCTTCCCCTCAAATCAATAACTATAACATGTGTGTGTCATCTGACTTCTTCACCAACTGCTGTCCAAGGAACAAAATGCAATGACGTCCGATATCGGTCAACACTATCAGTATTAACTTGCATCTCGGACACCGCTAACAGTACAAAGTTCCAAAACCAGGAGTACTAAAAATGTACTAAGAGTATTAACTTCCACTATCAGTATTAACTTCGAAAGCTAAAAGTATTAACTTCCAAAGCTATAAGTATTAACTCTTCTATCAGTACTAACTTTGAACTATCAGTACTAATGTTACTAACTGTACTCTTGAATATGCGAAAAGTAAAAATAACTTAACCAGCAGCAACACGTTCTCAAGCAGTGAACTTTAAAAATCAGAATATACAATATTTAGAGAGACCCTAAATTCGTCTTTCTTTTAAACCCTTAGAACCGATTTGCTGCTTCCACCATGAATTTCTTAGAGCATCAAACGAATTAAGAGATATATTAGGGTTCATTATCAGTTAAAAACTGATTCACCGTGACTAATATAACTCTTTTAACCATGAAAAAGAATTTTAATGCACCAAGAAACCCTAAAAATTCGAAAATTATACCTGCTTCTATTGCAGTTTCGACTCTGAATAACTTTTGATTCAAAGCTCCAATTGAAGATCCCTCCAGTGAAAAATTAGATGAATATATAGAGAACGTCCACCAAAAATTTCGTCCCGATCCAACGGTTAACGAAGAAGTTATACCTGTTTGAAAACTGACCTGCAGAAGTATTATGAGAATTTTTCCAGATTCGAATTTTTCTTCTTTTTCCATAAACTTTGTGAAATCCTAGATATCAAGAGCAACCCGCTCTGAAACCACTTGTTAGAATCGATGCTCGAGGTTGTTTAGACATTATCTAGGATTATCAATAAAGCACAATAACAATGATTAATAATATACGCAGTGGATTAATAAGAACTTCATTGCTATTCATATAAAGGTTTCGCCATCATCATGTGTTCTACAAAACACATCCACAACCCCAATCCTAGACGATCAACTCTAAGACGGTTACACAACCAGGATCAATGATCCTTGAGGCTGCAAAACCACATGTCGACATTCACTAAACCAAGGCACACCCATGCCTGGTTTTCCCACACACACACACACCTTTGGTGTTTACATTGGGACACACTCAAGTTACGTACCCTGCATCTCTTTATATAATAGAGTATGCTTAGGGTTTATAAAGAGATAATACCGAATAATACCGAATATAATAAAATCCTCCTAACAAAATAACTTGATTTTCTATATATATTCTTTTCTTTAAACCTTTCACTCTTTGTCAACTTTAGTTCTTCAAGTTCCATTATTGTCATATTGTAGTTTATTAGTTTTGCCATTATCAACTCAAAATAACGAACCCAACATAAAGTGTCTTATGGATAGGAGTTATATGACTAGCACAAAAACCATTTACCACTAAAATTCTACCCCAAAATGTGAGGTTCGCCCCTAGATCTATATGAATTAAAGCATTCACCTTTAATGCTTCGAGAGTGTAGCGGTAGTATAATAGATTCTAGAACTTGTTTTGTGATGCATTCCTAGATCGCTAGTAAGACTACACTTGGGTATTTAGGAATAACTAGATGATAAGAGGCATTAGGATAACCCTTGTTTGATAACCGTATTATAATTACTTCTTGCACATCGGTCGAGTAATTACCCCACACCATTGCGATGTACTCATCTTTAGTACACGATACCCCTAGTTAACCCCTCAGAGCCTATCCTTTCTGTGGTTCTCATGATGTTTCGGTTTTCCGGAATATCAATGAAGAGCATTGTTTACAATCCACCCCCAAATGTACACCCAAATCGCCTTAGCCTACCTTGTATGAACTCACCTTTAGTGCATGATTGTTATCATACTAAGCCCTTAGTTCAATTATCTAGTTACTTGCATGGTTGCTAAGTCGAGTCATATGTTTTGTACACAGTTTTGGGATGATTGGGACTCATGGGTAAAGTAAAATTTTATGTAGTGACGGGAAAGAATGTTAAATTCAAAATCCCTTTATTTAAGTAATTAAATACTCCAAGTGTTTTGATCCTTTCAAATCGAGTCAAATTAGTGTTAGAGTAATAAAAACTCAAGTGTAGGGATGCTCCTATAAATCCCTTATATTTTGATGTTATCTTAGAGGATGGTAGAGTAAAAGTGTATGAAAAAAAAGAGAGAAAAACATACGGGCTACCATCCTACATCTATCTTTATATTTATGTTTGTTTGTTTCAAAGTATCTAGAGTTTAGTGAGTCGAGTCTTGGCTTAGCAACGCCATTCTTTTCATGCTTGTAACATAAGATTTTTTACTTGCGACCACTAAATCGCCTATCCAACCAAACCCTTTATTTCCCTACCGTAAGCCTAACATTACAACCCTCTTAAATACCTCTTAGATAGTTGTTCCTAGGTGCTTACGCCAAAGCAGTGGAGGTTTGATCTAGTCTCAAGCCTATGGTAATCTATATAGTATGACCAGGTAATTAGTGTTTATCTTTCATTTTCATTTACTATATTTCATATACACCTAAGAGATGAGAGAATCCAAACACCCTTTGTGAGGTGCTAGTATATAATTTATGTGCTTCTTATGACTATTGCAGTGCTTTTACTTGTTGTGAATTATGTTAAACTATTGCTTCATGCCCCCTAACTTATAAATTGATTGGCCAAAAGCACATTTGCTTGAGGACAAGCAAATACCAATTGTAGGGATATTTGATAAGGATTTAAAACGTACACTTTTAAAGGGTCATTTAAGCCCTT
Organism: Chrysanthemum seticuspe; assembly: GCA_019973895.1. NCBI lineage: Eukaryota > Viridiplantae > Streptophyta > Magnoliopsida > Asterales > Asteraceae > Chrysanthemum > Chrysanthemum seticuspe. Next base: position 90,299,188 of record BPTQ01000002.1, on the reverse strand, counting down.
AATTGCCCACTTTTATATCCGTTACTGCTTAATTTCGTTCCTTTTCACTTTTTAGGTCTCTTGGAAGCAAAATGTTGGAATGATGCATATTTGGACGAAAAGGAGTGAATATATGAAGAAAATGGCTAAGTCAAGATCGAAGACACTCAAGCTGCTGGAATTGAACCTGACGGCGTCCCAACTAAAGGGCGACGCCGTCCCTTTATACGAATTAAAATCTCTAACGGCTCAGTAGACTTTTTGCTAAAATACACCTGACGGCGTCAGGCTTTGAAGAGGAAGGGCGTCACTAAGACATTTCATCTCAGACAGCCTAGATCCAGAATCAGACGACGTCCCTGCTAAATCCCGACGGCGTCACAACTACAACGTGACGCCGTCCCAACGATTACTTGGCCAAGACAAAAACCCTAATGACGGCGATCTGACGGCGTCTCACCTATAAGGCGACGTTGTCGCAAGTGTAAAATTATATATAGAAATCGAATTTTCAGAATTTAAGAGGTAGACTTGTGCAGTAAAAACCCTAAACGTTTGTAGTCCGACTTGGACAGTATCTTAGGGTTCCCAAACCCTATTTTATATCAAGATAAGTGTTTTACTTCATTAATTTCATTATGTCTTCCATTGAATGTGTGTATGCTTGCGTGTTTAACATGTCCGGCTAAATTTCTTGTGTGTTTACTTAGATCTATGAAACCTACTTATTAATTATTGATTGGTTGTCTCTTATGTTAATTGTAATTGGGTTAGGAGTGTAATTAGGCCATCGTTGTGTTTAAATGTTTGAGTAATCTTTGTGAACCTTAGCTTATGAATCACTTAGCGGATTTCGTAGTCTAAACATCCAAAGATAACCTTAAAGTTAGTTTATGATTAATCTAGAGTATTTCGTAGGCAATAACCTTAAGGAAGTCTCAAGGAGTTAGTGAAAAAGGCACACCCTACGACCTTGGAAAACACAACGCGTTAAGAATAAGGACGTGACAATTCAACCACCAATAAAAGATAACTAGGGAGTAATAGTATCTAGGTAGACACATTTTTAATCATCATACGACCACACATCAATAGACATAAGACTACCCATAGTTTAGATAATTAGATAGTAGAGTAATCGGTAAAAGTACCACCCCCCAAATCCAAACCCTGAGATTTTACCCTTAGCTTTCTAAAAAATATAAAAAGATAAAAAAATAATATTCTTCAACCTCAACCTTAGCGTAGTACACTTCTTACTGGCATTCCTATTCCCCTAGAGAACGATATCAATGCCCGAGGCTTACCCAATACTACACTACAACGATTAGGTTCACTGCCTAGGGTGCTGAAAAACTTGCTCGACGAAAAGGAAGTTCCTTTGACCCCGAACGCGCCTTGTACGCGCATCAAGCCGGTACTGGGAACCGTTCCCCTATGCTCGTGAAATGTGTGGATACATTCAGTGGTCTAATCGTATGCTTCGTTATCTTAAAAGCAAACCAAATGGAAAATTTCTGCTTAAATCCGTTTTGGAAGGACCTTATCAGTTATGACAAATCCAAGAACCTGGTGATCCGAATGACACCCCCCCCCCAAGTTCAACCTTTTACACGACTAAAAACTTAAGAAGATCAGTCTGATGATGAAAAGAAACAACTTAAGGCAGATGATCTTGCAATGCACCTCGTCTTACTCAGACTTCCAGTCGGTATATTTAAAGATGTGGATAGCTGTGAGAGTGCTCGTGCAATTTGGGAAAGAGTTAAATGGATGATGCACATGACTAGCAGTGGGAAACAACAAATAAAAGGTAAGCTGTTAAATGAGTTTGATAAATTCACATCAACTCCAGGAGAGTCGATTGAGTCATACTACCAAAGGTTCTTCAAGCTAATGAATGATTTAGACAGAAACAAGCTTACTCCAAAGAACATTGTGAGCAACATCAAGTTCTTGAATCACCTACAACCTGAATGGGGATGATATTGTCACAATTGTAAACAAAGAGATTACATGACGTTAATTATGATCAGTTGTACAATTTCTTAAAGCAAGCCAAGCTGAGGCAACTAAAGTAAGGGCAGAACAAATTGCTAAGAACCATGATCCATTAGCACTTATTGTTAACACACCAACTCTTTTTCCAATGTACACACAATAACCTTCACCATCTACTCACAACTTCATGCAGCAACAACTTGTTCCACAACAAGTCACATAATTGCAAGTACTAGAAAACACTGATGATAACTCAGAGGCTATTGCTGCTATAATACAAGCATTTTCTTATCTCACTAAGGCATTCAATATGCGATTTTCAACACCGACTGACAACAACCAAAGGATTTCATCAAACACTCGCAACAAGCATATTGCTCAGTCAGGTAAATATGGGTTAAGGAGGACATATAGTTGGAGTTATTGGGGATCAGCAGGGATATGTTACTGGTTTTCAGATGGGAAATCAATAGAGAAAAAATGCATGGCAAAATCAAATAGGTCAGAATATGGGAAATCAGATGGGTCAGATTGTTGAGAATCAGACTATTGGGAATCCACAGGGGATTGTTGCTGCCAGTAGTTGGGAATAGTGCAAATTAGATAAGGTGTTACAACTGCAGAGGGTTGGGTCATTATGCAAGGAACTGCACTACAAAGCCCAGGAAAAAGGATGCAAGTTATTTTCAGGAAAAGATGTTGTTAGCTCATAAAGAAGAATCTTGAATTTTGTTGAATGCAGAAGAGTATGATTTTTTGGCTCAAGGTGATGAAGAGGAAGATCAAGAGGAACTCAACGCGAATTGCATGTTCATGGAAAAACTCCACAAAGCAAGCTCAAACACTAAAGCTGATGCTGCTCCTACTTACGACACATACACATCATCTGAGGTACAACAATATGACACTTGTTATAATAGTTAAATGTTCATTATGTTTGTTCTTGAGGAAGAACATACTGAGCTACCCGAATCCAGTAGTAACACAGTTTTGGATGAGCATAAATGATAGAAATATTTATTCTAATCTTGCAGACATGGCTAATATTGGAGGAGAAGTAGAACAATATGCTAGTTCTGATGAGGAAACGCGTGCTTTCTTTGAATCATTATGAAACACCCCAAACCAAATTTGACAAAAATTATGCGCAAACGGCTTAACAAAAACCGAACTTCTGTTACAAATTAAGGACTCTTATATACTTCTGTTACAAACTAGCTTCTGAAAGTATTTTTAATAGAAAGTAGACTCAAATAAATTTAAAATAATAGGTGGAACAACTTCTATGGACTTACGGTTGATTTTACACAATTTTACGAAGATTAATGGAAAACTAACAACATATGGTCGTATGAAAAATCTCATATGGGCGTATGGTCATCTCAGAAAATCGGCCATTACACTTTTGGGAGCATACATTGGTATGAAATATCTCATATGGCCGTATGGTCCTCTCAAAAAATCTACCAATGCACTTTTGCTAGCATACGACCGTATGAAATATCTCATATGGCCGTATGATCCTATCAGAGAATGTGCACTTGACATATTTGACTTTATTTTTCGGATGCTCGACTTCCACAACTTGACAAAACATGAAAACTTTTAGAAATGATTAAAGCAACATATATTTCATTAATATATATATAATTGGTCTTCACAACCCGCATAAACATGCTTTAAAAAGTTATACCAAACATCCGTTTTTGACGCATTTTACAAATATCTCTTGTACTAAAAACATACATAAGTATATAATTACAAAACGCACTTGACACTTTAAAAGACACCATCCAAAAGCACAATTAATCATTCGGTTAGCGTATCTTATTCAATAAGATTCATACTTTATTCGTTTTAATTATGTTTATGTACTTTGTTATGGAGATTATTGGCTAACACCCTTAGGTGTTAGCCAAGTTTATGAATATCGTTTTCTTTTGATATGTTTTACATCGATTACTTGCTTTTCTCGTTGGATATTATTGATGTTTATCATTAAATACTCGTTTACTTGCTTGATTGTATTCTTATTTATTTTATAGATCTTTTAGAATATGAATTGATTTATGTAATTTAATTATCGGTAATTGTGGTTACTTGAACTAATTAATAAACCTAAGATCCGTATCGTAATAGTAGAGTGTAGGAAAACCATCTGAAACGGCCCCAAGTTAAGGAAAACTACCTGGAACGGCCCTTAGCAAATTCCACTATTAGGACTAGTGAACTTTAAGTCTCTAGGTTAGATAATTACACGATTAAGGGAAGTATGTTATTCAAAACTAGATAGATTATAATTAATAGTTGAAGGACTTTATGCGGGCTTGTTAACTGTGAAAGTGTTGACCTTTCATTAGCCTAGGAATTAGGGAGAAGACCCACCTAGTTTACATTCATGAATCACCAACAAAAATAAATAAGTAATCATTGCACTAGTAAGACATATCACTATCATTTGGTTGGATGAACTTGGATAGCACGTTCTTTCTAATATTGATATAGACGTTATCCTTTAATATCAAGCAAACAAATAATCAACAACTAGGTTTCATAGATCTAAGCAAACACAATAGTAATTTAGCTACTCATGATAGAGAGGCATGCATACACACAAACAATTGAACATAGGATAAACATGGTGATATAAATGATTAACAAACTTATCTTTGAGTGTAAATAATAACATCAAATTAACTGATATTTTACATATCAAATTCCCGTGTATATTGTCTCATTTGTATTAATATGGTACTTAATTCATTTATATTCGTTCATATTTATATTGCAGGATAAATGAGGCGTTAGAGCGGAAAAGATGTGAGAAAAGGCCAAGAAATATATTCACAAGAAGGTTAAGGCGTAATCGGCACATTTGACTACGTCGTAACTCACACTACGAGGGCCTAAGAATTATTTGTGAAGGTTACGCCGTAAATGCTTAATAATGTTACGGCGTAAATACGGTATCGACAAGGATATGACGTAACCAACTCTTATGGTTATACCGTAATTAATTATTTTGAAGGTTACGGTGTAACATGACATTTAGTTACGCCGTAGAAAGAATTACGGAGCGGATCAGTACATGTTGACGAAGAATTACGGCGTAACTCGGTGAGTTAGTTACGCCGTAATTAATAACTTGGGCACAAATTTTGAAGTCCAGGGACTGAAAGCGGCATAATATTATTAAGTTTATTTATTTTAAGGACCGAAGATATATTAAGAAGTACGAAGAGGGGCTGAAGTCATCAAGTTTATTACACATTTACATGTGTAACTATAAGAATAATTAAAGCCAAGGACCAAAGTGCCATATAGCGCAAGTTTAGGGGCCTAAGTTGCAAAGTGGCCAAAGTTATTTAATATATATAGGACATGATGTACGAGGTCATCATGCATGCCCTATTATTATTGGGTCCTCCTATGCAGGCACCCCATGGTAGGGGGTGCTTGCAATTTTGCATGGGGTGCCTCGATTTCCGTGCCAATCATTGGTACCAATGATTGGTTTCTCGATTTTCGTGCCAAGTTTTTTTACAACTTATTTTTTTACCACTTATACCACTTATTTTTTTACATGTTTTTATTTGTTTTACAAGTTTTTTATAACTTTTTTACAACTTTTTTTTTTGGTTTTACAATTTTACAACTTTTTTATAACTTTTTTTACAAGTTATTTTTTGGTTATACAAGTTTTTTTTATGCTATAAATTCTGTTTTAAAATTTTTTAAAAAACCGTAGTCGGAAAATTTTTTAGGCTCAGTTTGAAGGTTGCAAAAGTGAGATTTTATCCCACTTTGCCGTCCATTCGGTTTTCATCATCGCCTCGGAAAATTTTTAGGCTCAAAAATCATCATCGCCTCGGAAAATTTTTAGGCTCAAACCCGAAGGTTGCAAAGTGAGATTTGATCTCACTTTACCGTCCATTCGGTTTTTATCATCATCGCCTCGGAAAAGTTTTAGTCACAACTGCACAAAGTCACCAGTTCACATGAAATGCACAAAACTGCACAAGTCTCACAAAACTGCACAAGCCTCACAAAACTGCACAAGCCTCAAAACTACACAAGCCTCACAACTGCACAAGCACAAGACTCACCAGTTCACAGGTTTCACAAGTTACACGTTTTGAACATGATTCTCACAAGTTACCAGTTCACAGGTACTGCAAAAGTTCACAAGGTGTACTAAGATTCTCAAAGGCAATAATGTACTAAGATTCTCAAAGGCGTGGCCTAGGCAGGCACCCCATATAATCCCAGGTGAAAGCAACAACACCAACAACAATCAACCAACAACACCAACAACAATATAATCCTAGGCAGGCACCTCATATAATCCCAGGTGAAAGCAACAACACCAACAACAATCAACCAACAACACCAACAACAATCAACCAACAACAGTCAACCAACAACAGCAACAAGTGGTCCAGAACAACAACAAACAACAACAAGCAACAACTGCACAAGCAACGAGTGGTATGCAGAAGTGAGAGAGAGTGAGAGTGGTTTGCCAGAAGTGAGAGAGAGACACAGGGAATATCAACTGCAAAAGGAAACAAAACCATGTGCGAGTAGACATGGTTTCTAACGAAAACACGTACACCATTCGAGAACCACACACGCGTCTCACCACCTCAGCAAAACACACACACACGTCTCACCTTTTATAACAAAAAAAAAGTATTTATAAGTAAAAGTATTAATAAAAAGATGTATTTATGAAAACATGTATTTACAAAAAAAGTTATTAAAAGTATTTTTTTAAAGATTTACACAAAAAGTATTCATAAAAAAAGTATTTATAATTGTTTGTAAAAAAATGTATTTATAGAAAACGTTTTTTGAAAAGTTTTTATAAGAAAACGTTTTTTTTAAAGTTTTTTTAAGAAAATGTATTTATAAAAAGCTTGTATTTATAAAAAAATCTTGTAAAAGAATTTAATAAAAAGTATTTATAAAATTTTGTAAAAAGTTTGTATTAATAAAAAGGTTGTTGTGTTTTTATATTGTATAGGTGTTCGGTCGTGAAGTTGATTTAACTAATTGGGTGTGATCTACTGCTGAATCGATTGGTTTTCTTATTGTTATTGGAAAAAGTAAAACAGATAGGGGCTATAAGTACTCTATCGAATTTTTGTGTTCTAGACATGGGACGTCTTCACGTGAAGGTTTAGAAGATGAACTTGAACGGCAGACTAGTACCGACAAAATTAATTGCCCATTCAGATTACTAGCGAAATTTATAAAACGTCAAAATGGTTGGATATTGAAGGTTAAGTGTCCGGGGCATAATCATAATTTTCCAGACTCGTTCCATGGTTTTTCACAGGCCATGCGATTAAAAGAAAGTGAGTTAGTTTTTGTGAGGGAGATGACAAAACAACATGTAGCACCACGAATTATACTTTCTTCACTAAAAGAGATGGATCCAATAACGTGTCTACCATTAAAACGGTGTATAATGCACAAGAAAAGATACGTCGCGACAGTCGTGGTGATTTGACTCCGATACAACTGCTTTTAGTACATTTGCAGCGTCAAGGTTATACATATTACCCTAGGATAAATGACCACACAAATGAGCTGGATGAAATATTTTTTGTTCACCCGACGTCATATGCCCTGTGGACAACATATCCGGAAATCATGCTGATGGACTCCACATACAACACCAACATGTTTAAACTGCCATTCTTTACAGTTGTTGGGGTTACTCCAACAAACACAACATTCTCAATGGCGTTTAGCTTTTTGGACAAGGAAAAAAAGCCAAATTTCAAATGGGTGTTGGAATGTGTTAAGTTGGTGATACAAGAACAATATTACCCGCGGGTTATCGTCACCGGCAGAGATTTAGCGTTGCTTGGGGCATGCGCAGAAGAATTCCCAAACGCTAACAGATTACTCTGTCGATGGCATATCAATCAAAATGTGCTAAAGCATTGCAGACACAGATTCGATTCGTTAAAGGAGTATGAGTCCGTTAGATTGACATGGGATTCGATGATTACAGCTCCGACCGAAGAAGTGTTCACGCATTATTATCAGCACCTACATGATTTATGGGTCCAAAAAAAGGGTACTCGAATTGTTATTTAATAATACATTTTTTTATTATTATTTAATAAATAACTACTCGAATTGTCATCTCACTTTAGTAATTCTTTGTTTTCTCAGATGTTTTCCGGTATTTTCGTAACTGGCTGCGAGATTACGACCGCATGTTTGTGTCGTACATTGCGTAAATATATCAATAACTTGTTTGTTTAGAATACATTTCTTATAATTGTTTCATCATGTAACAGCCAGGGACTAAAGACTATGGGTGTCGATACTTCATGTGTAAGGAAATATTTCAACAAAAGTTCTTTGGTGAAGCCTCTTCTTCAACGCAGTGCTCAAACTGCGAAACTAAAGATACAACGATCAACATGCTATTGGCTCAAAACAATTTGTTGCAGGCAAAAATAAAGGCGTTGGAGGCATCACTGGAATTGACAAGAAATCCAGTTGATCACGCATGTCAGCCGAGTGGAATACTCTATGAGCTTATAGATGACATTAATAATCTTCATGTGGAGTAGATTTCGTTGTAATATTAGTAACATTTGTTGTTATACTTGTTTAATGTTTTAATGTCTAATGTTTTATTGTAATATTAGTAACATTTGTTGTTATACTTGTTTAATGTTTTAATGTCTAACATTTGTTGTTATACTCAATTAAAAAACATAACGTAAAATAAATACCATATAAAAACACTACACAATTAAATACACTAGACATAAAAAAACACTACATAAATTAAATACACTATACACACTATACACTACAACAAATTAAATACACTATAAAAAACACTACACACACAATTAGTAAAAAAAAAAAAAAAAAAAAAAAAAAAAAAAAAAAAGGGGGGGGCACCGTACGGTAAGGAATGGGGTCCACCTACTTGAGGTGCCTGCCAAGGATTTCATGGGGTGCCTGCGTAGGCCACGCCTTATTATTAGGTTACAATACATCAACTGGAGAACACTTTCTGTGTTTCTTGTCAGTGCCGTACGAACAAAAAAGAGAAGATAACGAGTAGTTGGTGATTGGTTTTGGAAGGGTATGGATATAATTTATTTGGCACGATATATAATCACTTCCCGACTCCTTTTAATTTGGTTTCATCATTTAACAATATAAATTTTTATCCTTAATTAATTGTTGGTGCATTGATTCTTATTGTGTTTTTATTAATTGTCTTTTAATTTATTGTCAGTCAATTAATTATTTGATGTTTATTTATTGTTTTATATGTTTGTTTAATTGGTCATTCCACTAAAAGTATTTTGGTGATGTGGAAGCTAGGTGCTAGCCTAGTTTTGATTCATTTATTATTATGCTTTTGCGTTTATTAATTGTTTCTAGTGTATGCTTGCATAGTTCTTTGGTAGTCACCCTAGCTTCAGTAGTTTTGAGTTGCGGTCGTATTTATTTTCTTAGGAGAATTGACCAAAAGACCCTAAGTAAGTAGGTAGAGAGGCTTAGTAAGAATTGACCAAAATACTATCAAATCCCTCTTGTGCGGATTGACCAAATAATCACCGTTCGAAAGGATGAACTTAAAAAGTTAGGGATGCGTGTATAAGATACTAGCTTCCGGGCACATATTGTTTCGAATATTGCATGTAGGGTACTTAATGACTTGACTTAGGTTGCTTGAGACCTTCGACTCCCCAAAGGGTAGGCCTTTGACGTCGGGTATGAACCTTTGTTGATAGGCTATGACGAATTGACCAAATACTGTCATAGTAAATTGAACCCCCACTTGAAGCAGGAATCTAGTGACTTTTAGCTCTCATGTATTGCGATAGTAAACACCGACTCTTAATGAGTGTGAATAGGTTACCGAATGATCTCGGGTGACTAATAATCATCTTGGTGAGGAGTCTAGGATCATAGGGTAGACAAATTGACCAAAGGAGTCTACCGACCTTTGCCACGATTCATTCGTGGATGAACACAGTTTCAGAATTACATCACTATCATTCTTATTAGCTTGTTTTCCAGAAAACCATGCCCATTGATCATATTGAATTTACCTCGATTTAATTTCAGCATTTTACTTATGTTTATTAGTTTAATTATAATTCAACTCAAACCCCCTTTAAAACGTGACATAGACTTAGGTTAAAATCCGATACACATAGTTCTTGGGACGACCTCGGCTTTACCGAATACTACACTACACACGACAGGGTACACTGCCCGTGAGTGCATAAGGTAGACCATAGGTAGACGAGACTATTATAAATATTAAAACATGGTCAGAAATCCTGCATCAGTAAAGAAGGGTTTGGAACCCTAAAATACTGCCCAAGTTGGACTATGAATGAACTAGGCTTTGCTCTCCAAAATGTTACACACAAAATACAGAAAATTTGAAGTTTATATATAGATATACAACTGCGACGGCGTCCCCTTTTGATGGTGACGCCGTCTGGTAGCTGTCATTAGGGTTTCGTTTGGGCCAAGTCATCGTTAGGACGGCGTCAGTTGAGGAAGTGTGACGCCGTCGGGCTTCATAAAGGACGTCGTCTTGGAATGGGTCTTGGTCGTCTGGTGTAAAATAAAGAGAGACGCCCTCCAGAAATAAGGCGTGACACCGTCATGTTGTAAAACAAAAGGGCCTCAAAATGTACACTCTTGAATCAACCTTGTTCCAGGAAATGGATTGACATATACTTTTGGAAAAACCTTTCGATGTGCTCAACAATTGCTTTTCTAGCACATCGAATGCGCTTAAAATTTTCAAACAAAAGTATTTATGATTGATACTAGATTTTTCTCATTAAACTTTCGTCGTATTGCAAAAACTCTCTTTTCAGCAATACGCGATTGTTTTTCAAATCAATTTATCATCAATCAGTGAATCTCAATTCGCTGGTTCACTCACTCCGTGTTGTCTACTTTGAGACGCTCCGGTTTGAGAATGGCTAGTACAAGCTGCGAAACCAAGGAGATTCTTAGGAATTCTACCTGATCACAAGCAATATTTATACTGATCAACGGGGAACCGTGGTTCTTGCAATCCTATTCAACGAAAGTGAACAAAGACACTTTCGTGTGTTTTATTGCTAACTGTTGTTTGCAGGAACTCTAACGGTTGCAGTTGATGAAAATTGAGAAGTCAGTCCATACCCTCATGCCCACACTTCAAGCTCACAATCAAAGAAATCATGATCATTGAAAGACATACAACAATGCTTCCGCAACTCTGATGCAACGAATCATGATCTAGATGAGTGTGAGCATGTCGGTCCAGAAGCCACAATATCACATGGAGGCAATACAACGAAGGATGACTTATAGATTTACTTTGGCTGATGAAAGCTTAAAGATCACCAAGTCAAGGAATATTCAAAGATCACCACTGAAGTACAAATATTGCGGACTTTGAAGAATCAAAGACTACGAGCTTGAAGATCAAGAACTTGTAATAGAATGCTAGAATTCAAAATGTATTTAAAATGGTGACCTCTCTTAGGAGGAGATTGTTAGGATTTAGTAAATCCAAAAGTAAAAGACTCGGTCACCCCGGGTATTTGTTAGCATTAGAAGTTCGTAGTCTTAGACGTTTAGTTATAAGTAAGTAGTTAGTTAAGTAACACCGTAGGAGACGTATTTTGTAAAAACTATAAATACCCTCTACCCTCTACCCTCCAAGGTAGAGGGTTGGAGCTTCATAATATACAGTAAAACCTCTATAAATTAATACTCGATAAATTAATAACCTCGATAAAATTAATAATTTGTCCAGTCCCAACTTGGGACCAGTACAAATTTGGACTCCAATCGATAAAATAATAAGATAATATTTTTTTTGAAACCCCAGTGTATATATATTAGTCCCAACGAAACTATAAATTAATAATCACTAAAAATTCCATATATATGTATATATGTGTGTGTGTGAGAGAGAGATACACTTGTAAATCCTAAGATTGTTTAGTAAAAATGAATCCATAATCACTTGTTTTTTGTTGAACTTCAAATCTATATTGAGTTTATCATAAAATCTCCTTATTGCACTAAAGAGTTGATGCGTTGTCTTCTCGTATTGCAACAAAAAGTGTTAATTTTATTTTCATAAAGTGTGAATGTGTATTTATAAAATGTTAATTGGAAAATTTATTTTTCGTCTCTAATGAGTATAAATTGTAACTAGCTGGTATATTAGACTTGAAAATTTAGAGTCATACGTAAAACCTCTTTAAATTAATAAATTATTAATTTATCGATATAATAATATCTCGCTAAATTAATAAAATATCCCGGTCCCAACACTATTAATTTATAGAGGTTTTACTCTACTTTCACTTTCTCTTTCTAGAAGTTCCCAACTTACTTTCTCTCTCTAAGTTTCTCATATATTCGATCCATACATATATTGTTTAGTGTGTTTATGATAACCAATCTCTTACAGATAAAGAAGAAAAGAAAGAAAGAAAAACGAACTGGTCGCAAATGTCGTCGGCTATTCGCATAAATGAGGAAGACATAGATGATGAAGGAACTGGTCGTAGAAAGAAAAACGATTTTTATTGTGCTAATTTGATTTTATGTTATTAGTAAGAAGGGAAAAAAAAATAATCCAATAAACCAATAAGAGGTAGAAGATGAAGATGAGTGAAGTGGCGAAATTACGCTCGTGTGATATGCATGTGACATGATTTAACAGCAGAGGCTAGTGGAAGTTTGTGAAAAGGACTCTCGAGGTTACGAAATGAAAATGTTGGGAAAGATTGGTGTATTTATTTTTAAAAAGGACTCAATGTGCTGTTTTGGTATAAGTTTAAGAACGAATAATGTATTTTACCTTAAAACAACTATAACCAGCATTTTACCATGTCTTTAGTAAAAACTTATTTATGATTATATGTATTTAATTTTCATTAAATAGTTATTAGTTACAATAATAATTCTGAATAATGTAATTAGCTTTCTACCAAATTTACTTTTTATTGTTAAAAGTTGTTTACATGTACTTGTATTATACGCATTGAGATTTGCACTTTTTAATATTCTAAAACATTTTAATGAGCTCTTTTATCACCACTACATATAAAATGTTTTGCTTTTATTAATATGATAAGTTTGAAAATGAATTTAAACTGTAAACATACTGCTTTAGAAAAATTTAAAGGGATACCGTTGTCATACTTTGTTTCACACAATATGCGTTTTTATAGTTAATAGTTTCCAAAAATTTATCTTAAAATCTACTAAATTAAAATTTTATGTATTGTTTAATCATTAAACTTTTATCATTTTTTTTATAAACCATAAACTATATTATCACAATAACTACAAATTAAATCCGTAAATGTTATATCAAGAGTAAATCAGAACTTTAAATTTACGAGTATAATTATTCGCCGCTATACGTGGTAGATTAATCTAATATTTATAAAAGAAGATAAGAAAAATTGAATACACGCGGGTATGTCAATCATAATAATTTTGCATGGCACAATTTCATTAGTTTTAGTAGATGGTTTCGATTCTGACGATGGCCGGTCACTCCATTCTGGCGTTTCAGATTTAGACCGTGATACTTGATATTTTGAGCTAAAATTAATAAAGACCATATACAAAAACAACAACAAACCCAATCCCGCCGAGGCAGGGTATGGGGAGGTAGAAATGTAGACAGATCCTACCCCTACCCTAAGGATAAACCCGGGAGTAAGGAGACTGCTTCCAATGAGACCTCCGGCTTGTGCACATGTGCTGGTAAGAAAGAAGAGAAGAGAGAGCAAAAGGCAGCAAGCAAACAGCAAGCGAAAAGGGGCTGACCAAACACGCTCAAACGCTAAACAAAAGCACAAAGCATACCAGAAAACAAAACCAAACGCAAAGGCAGGTAAACCTAAGGGGGCAAAACAAAGGAAGGCAGAACAACCCACGGGACCTAAAGCAAGGGAAAAAAGGCAACCTAAGGGGGCAACAAAGAGCAAGGCAAATCACGCAAGGGGCCTAAGCTAAGGCAAAGGCAAAACAAGGCACCAAGGCAAGACAGCAGAAGATGCCTAAAAAGCCTAACACCTAGCCTGAACTACCCGCAAATCCTAATTCTATCTCTCCACGCATTCCTATCTGAGGTCATGTCCTCGGACAAGAGCAGTGCCTTCATGTTGAGCTTAAGTCTATCCTCGCACCTGAGATTGGGTCTACCCCTCCTTCTCACACCATCAACTACTAGCGCTTCGACTCTTCTTACAGGCGCTGATTGTGGCCTCCTCCTGACATAGCCGAACCACCTCAGCCTTCCTTCTCTCATCTTCTCGATAATATTCTCGACCTCAAGTTTTGCTCTGAAAACACCGTTCGGGATCATGTCAAGCAAGGTTTTCCCACAAGTTCATCTTAACATTCTCAATTCCGCCACCTCTACTCTGTTAGCATGCGCCTTGGAGATGGGCCAACACTCAGACCCATATAGCATAGCCGGTCTAATCGGCATCTTGTAAAATTTTCCTTTTAATAAAGACCATATAATTAACCATCTGCCTTAGCGCAGTTGGCCACCTGAGCCTCCTAAAAATCCCTTTGGAGCTTGGGGAGGGGTTTTCCCCGGGTTCGAGCCTCGCCAGAGGTAAAAACGGAACCAGGGGTTTCCTCTTAGTGAGAATCCGTGAGTCTAGAGGTTTCCCTTCACGGGTCTCCTCTAGTGGTTCGGGTCCCGGGGCCTGCCCAATTGGATGGTTTCAACTCGGGAGTCGGATTTCATTCGTGATCGTCGGTGCCTTTCTAAAAGACCATATAATTAACTTTAAATTTTATGAACAAAAAACACTAGATGAACACAAATGAAAAATATGCTATAAAGTGTGAGGAGGGAATACGTGAAATAATATAAGTGGAGAAATGTCAGCATCTAAGCAAAAATCTGGTGGAGACGTGGAGGGTGTGGAGCCCACTGCATCTGGAATTTAGCTGATCAAGATTCCAAGTACCCCACCACCCACTTATTGATTTTCGATAAGAAATAGGTAATGACTAAGGCTGCCCCAGTAGGCGGATTCAATCCCCTTACTTTTTTATGTCATGTCAGCTTTCTCTCTTCAGTGACTTTCAGGCGATTAGGTGCCCTAGTAAAGGCGACCAAGTTCAATTTTTAAAAAAAAAAAGAAAAAACATTTTTAGTTAGTTATGGAAATCTTTAATTATAATACTTTTTGGTGATAATATTTGTTTAATAACTTCATTAAGCATTTTATATGTTGAATACTTGAATATTGCCACATGCATGTATAGTTTATATTTATTGTCTCGATCGTGCATGCGATTTATTTGGTCAATATCACCGGCGATCGACTTGAGCCACAATAAGCTCGATCGAATGAAATCGATCGCCACATGGGAGGGATCGAATGTGAATCGTCATTACTGGGGCTAATGGTGCCGTATGGATATGGGCTTAAAAAGATACTGGAATAAGATTGGGTATGCAGCTTAAAAGCTAATGTTTGCTTAAAACAAACAGATCCTATCACTAAAAATCAATTTTCTCGTGCCCAGTGTTAGATAAAATACGATCACAAATTTTCAACTAGTCCAAAGCTACTTCAAAATAGAATTTATTATATTTGTTGCGGTGGTACATCTCTAGTTGGAATTCTAAAATCATTTTTGTTACAAGGCTAGAATCTAGCAATTTTGACTTGTATGATATAATCCATATAAGCGAATCAATAAGAGCGAGGAGCAGAACACACGGGTAGATCCTTTTGAAAGGTTGGTGTGGCTCCCATAATGGGATTTCGGTCGAAGAAATTAACAGGCTTCAATTCAAAACTCGATGAAACCGTTGGCATTACTGGAAAATCCTCTTGGCATGGTATGTGATGAAAACCCAATGTGTACCATAACACAATATCTTTGTTCTCAATCTCACGATTCCTGTGTATATATAGTAAAAAAGACGATTATTTAGTAAGTTTAAACGCTAGATAGAGCAGTTGTATATATGTTTTGAACCAAAAAAAAAAAAAAAAACACGCTACTGTGATTCTTTATTTCTAAGCGAAATGGAGAAAAAAATCTAACAAGATCTTTTTAACCTCCACATAATGTAGTCAAGCATCCTCTTCAGACCCCTGAACTAGAAAAAGATGTTTATCGTTGTAACATTAGGATATCTTTTAACACACATCCTGGGTCATGCTGTTAAAGGTTTTTAGGAGAACATAAATGTGGATCTAGTTTTTCAAAACGTAACATCCTACCCGGTTTACGTTGTTTTCATGTTAGCAGTTTATTATCTAACCCGTTTTAACCCGTTACACTGGCCCAACTTACCTAGCAGACCATACAGCAAGTGTATCATCTCCTTTGCTTTGAGATACTAAAAGACCACCAGCCCATTGTTCGCTTTTATTGTGTGGAGTTACCCAAATCTGTCACATTAATAGAATTTATTTTACTCCACATATATTGTTGACTAAATCTAACTTTATAAGGAGTAAGTAATAACAAATACCTGGTTATTAGTAAAAGCGGCCCGAATCTGTGGAGGATCATCCAGATCAAGCAGGCTAGCAGCGTTCCCACCAGGTATGATCTTGTAGCCCGTTGGATTCCCCAATCTTGACCTCTTGGAGGGATTAAAAACATGAAATTCAGACGGATCATACAGTTTAAGCTTAATCTTTGCATCGTTTTCTGTCTTTGCAACCTTTCGTTTCGCTTTTAAGTAACTTCTTCGTGGAGATTGTCCTGGTAACGTATTTTCTTTCACCAGATTGACCTTTGCAAATGAATTGTTTGCACCATCGATGTCCATATCAAGGTGAAATGAGACGAAGTGGTCATGGACTACACCAATCACATTTTCTGATACTAGAGTCCCAGTCATGTCATTGACATTGGAGATATTGTATATGTTTTCGTATGGAGTCCCTTTCACCATTAGCATCCCCGTCAATCCCACCTGTCATACAAGAATCCGTTACATATAGTCTTTTCTTTTTTGTTTAAAATAAAAATGAAATTAGATATACCTTAATGCGGATTAAACCATCGGTTTGAAATTCCCAATCAAATATGTAATCATAGTTTCCAACTGATGCTGCCATTCGAGCTACTAGTGTCACCTTTGGCCTTGATTCTCTTATCTGTTTTTTAGTTTTCAAAGATAAAGGTACTATGAACATTTATATAGTTAAGTGCCATAAAAGTAAATTTAATTATGAAATCAAAATGTAGCTAGAGAACTGATACACTTAATTAACCATGCATATAAGAGGGCAAGGTGCAATGCGCCAATGGCCCGGTTATAGTGCCAAAATGGCGCCTACTGCGCCGCCACTAGTGCACCCTCTCACTCGTTATAGGCGCCAAAGTTATCCGGATAAAAGTAGAGCGTTTATGTGTTTGTTTTTTTTTAAGTGTAAAAGTAGAGTGAATGGGGTTTTTATAACAAGATGCTACATCAAAATGAGTGTCTAAAGGATACAATCTGTATGCAATTTTATGTAACAATAATAACAACCATATGGCCTTACTATTTGCACGATTATAAGTAGTTTAATATGTACTTTGTAGTCTCATGTAATCAAATATTGTTAAAGGTAAATATGTATGCATAGATTATTGATACCTACATCCAAACCCAAGACTGGCATTTCGGAATGCCTCCAACCAATATCTCCTGAATACCGTTCAAATATGCAAATCATATTCGGCTGAATAACAGGTCGACCATCGGCACTAGCAAACACACCATCCATATAATACGCGTGTCTTGGGCAATCATTCAGTTCCAAAAGGGCCATAGCAGTTGCACCTAGCCCGAACTCACCAGCATCCATATATGACTTGAAGTACCAAGATTCGTCAGGATCCATATATGGTACAAAGAGTTCTGACGCGAACCCTTTGTACATCACACTCCTATACTCCCCATTTTCAGCCCGAATCTTGGCTTGGGATATTATCATCCCAGCCCGTACATCAGGCTTTAGATGAAAAACCCAATTGGCCCATTTCACTATGTGCCCATTTTCGACCGTGAAACTAGGCCCTTTTGGTTGTTCCATAGACATAGGATTTGTTAATGGTGTCATTTCCGAAAACGGGCTACTAGTGGTGTATCGGTAATCAGTATTAGTCGCTTTTGGTATAGGAATGCCTCGACCAGTGTCCGTAATTTTAACAATCTCTTTTCTATCTATATCTACGGTCACTGTTAACCCTTCTATTGGCCTCATGTAGAAGTTAGGAGTGTTTTGACTCGAAAAACACTGGACTTTAACAATCCTTTTACCCTCCTCGTCGGGCCCAAACCAACCCGACGACGGAGGGTCACAAATAAGATCATTAAAGTCCACTCCTCGAGCTATAATAGACTTATTAAACTCCAAATCTGACATGGTAACCTGTAAAGCCGTGGTCAGGTCATCAATAGTAAACATCGGGTAACCAGACCCAATGTTTACAACATCCCTGACCACAAGGCCCAGGCCCAAATCAACCGTGACAATATGAGTTTTCCCATCCAGAAAAACTATAACCGAGGCTCGCCTAGGAGGAAATGAGTCGCCAGTTTTCCAACCAACAACTTCATTCTTTTCGGGCTCATCTAGAGAAAGAATACTAATGGAAGGAAACGATAACGAAAATGGCTCGTATGACAATAGTATGGATCGAATCTTGTTGATTTCAGGCACGGTAAATGGGTCCAAAGGGTGAAGTGGAGTGTCTGCGAAGTAGTGGTTCGAACTTTCGTACGAGCTCGATCGTAGATTGGTTTTTCGATGAGTCTTGGTGGTGCAAACAACGTTTTCAAAAGGGTATGTTGTATATGTGAATATGAAAACTACTATGGAGATGATGATCAAGAATCTGATACCATAGTTTTTTTCCATATCTTCTGACCCACACTATCATGCACACTAAACACTGTCTAGATTAGTTGGTATAAATGCAATATTTTTTTGAAGGCATCAATACAAGATAACGTGTCTGATAAAATGAACCGTGTTGGCTTTAATTTAACAGAACCATGAATCCTCATGGGCTTTTTTTATGGACAATAATGCTAAAACACTAAAGTGACAGGTTTAGTATTACGTGAGAATTTTTTATTTCAATTAGTTTGTTGCTACTTTAATTTTTTTCTTTTTCTTTTTTCTTTGAAATAATGTTGCTACTTTAGTGATAAACAAATTTTTTTGAACTTTAGTGATAAACAAATTCAAACAAGTAATATAAAATAAAGTGATGATTAATAAAGTGATGATTGGGGTGACTAATTCATGGACTTAAAAACATGCCTAAATCGATGTGTTATCCTCTGATTGATGACATCAAGGGACTCACTTCTTTACATTTTATCTTTTTTCATCTTCACCTTTTATTCATCCACTTGTATTCATCCTCTTGTTAGACTTTTTATAAACATACCAATCAAGTCCCTAAATCATTTTCCTATAAAATATAAGCTTTGACACACATAATTTAATAGTGATTTTTGAAAAATAGTTTTGCATAATATCTTAAGATCTAAGTATTTTTATTTAGCTTATAAAAATAATAGTATCTATATTTTAGCTCTCACTTCATCTTTATCAACAACTACATTTTCAGTGCCAGCAATAATTACTTTCGTCAAACATACCCATGATATAATTCTAACTAAGATACTAGTAGGGGTGGAAACGAGCCGAACCGCTCGTGAAAAGCTCGGGATTGGATCGGTAAAAAGCTCGAACGAGCCGAGCCTAAGTTTAAGCTCATTTAATAATCGAACTCGAGCTCGAGCTCTATACAAAAAGCTCGAGTAGGCTCGCGAGTCTAAACGAGCCTTAGAAATATATACGTATATATATTATTTTCACATATAAACGAGCTTAAAAGTAATAAACGAGCTCGAGTCTTTGTAATTAACGAGCCAAACTCCATTTGAACTTTGTTTTCTTAACACAACATATAAATTAGTCGAGCCTGAGCCGAGCTCAAGCTCAAAATATGAGGCTCGAAACGAGCTCGAGCCCGAGCTCGAACTTTATTAATATAAACGAGCCGAGCTCGAGCTCGGGCTCGGCTCGACTTGTTTCCCCTAGATACTAGTAATAAAAAGTTTATCTGTTATTTAATTTAATTTCCAGCTAATCATTCTTTAAAATCAAACTAATAACTAACATGTTCAGTCAAAAGCTAGAAGGTTCGATCAAGAAAATAAAGTACATGTCATCTTAAACAACCCATCTAACTAAACGGGTTATGTGCAATGTTTTCAAACCCGGGTCGATCCGGCCGGTTCAACCAGTCGGACCGGTACCCGACCACTAAAATGGGTAAAAAAAACCCGGGTTTCTAAAACCGGGTCAACCTGTTAGACCCGCCGGGTTTTGAGTGACCCGGGTCATGAAACCCGGCCGGGTTTGGTTTTTTTCAATTTTTTTTTATGAAAACCGGGTTGACCCGGTTAGACCCGGCGGTCGAACCGGTTGGCCCGGTGATCAAACCGGTTGACCCGGTCGAAAAAAATAAAATAATAAAAAATGAAAAACCGGGTTGACCCGGCTGTCGAACCGGTGCCCGGTGACTCGACCGGGTCGATTAAAAAACCGGTTTTTAAAACATTGGTTATGTGTAACCATGATTGGGTTGACACGGTTGACCTGATTAGTTAAACGAGTCGTGTTCAAATTAAGGTTTTTAAACCTGCCAACATGCCAACCCGAACCTAACCCGAATTATTACCCTTAAGCATAAAACCGAATTATTAGGTCGGCTTCATCATATCTTGGATATTTTGATAATTGATAACTTTAAAATTAGTAAAGGTTGTTGGAATCACTCCTAAACTAGAATTCAAATGTTAGTAATTAATATGTAATAGTTAGCTTAATTATGGCTTTTATGTTAGTTATCATGTCAAGGCTTATGTAGAAAGCCCATGAGCCTTGGCCCAAGCCCATAAGAAGGGAAGGATGCTAGTTGTGTTGCCCTAGCTCCTTGCCCTAGTAAATAATCTTGTTTTCATTCATACTCTACGCGTAACCTTTCTTATTATCCATACGTGTGTGTTTGTCTTTGTTCAACTGATCCTTTATCTTCTCTATTTCTTCTATTGATGCTTGTGTTACAAATATGAGAACCTAACAGTGGTATCATTCGCCAAATAGTCTGGTGAAAAGGTTTTGTTTTTGAAGTTGTTTTGGTTTTACGTGTAACATACAGTTTACAAACTTTTTCACGCTTAAAAACTCATTTTTTACACTTTACAATCCAAGATTCTTGTACTTTCAAAGTTTTTAGGTGTTAAAATTTCAGTTTTTAGCAAAAAGTTTCAAACTTTACGTGTAATTCATTGTTTTTAGGCTTGATTTTAAACGTGTGTCCATTTCTACGCGTAGGGTGTCTACAAGTTTTGGATCATCAAGTTTCACATTTTTATGTTATTTTGGTGATATTGAAGCTGTTTCATCACAAAAATCTGGTTTAGAAACACTTTGGGCTAAAAATCCGTTTTGGTTAAGTTTTACGCATAACTAAACCCTAAAGTTATGCATAAGCTTTCCTTGGTTTGATCTTCAGTGAAATTGGTTTACTCAGTGTTTTTTTGCTTGGATAAGCCCGAAAACACTTCGACTTTGGATATCTTTTACACTGAGATTAGTGTAAAGAATTTTTGGGCAAAACCCTAATTTTACGCATAAGCTTAAATTTACGCGTAGAACTCTTTACGCCTAAGCATTTTCTTACGCCTAAGCCTTGTCTTACGCATAAGCTAATCTTACGAATAAGTTTTCTACGTCTAAATTTCAGTTTACGCCTAATCTTAGTGTTTCTCAATTCTTACGCGTAAGCTAATCCTACGCAGATATATTACTTTTACGCGTAAGTTTGGTGTTTTTACGCCTAAGCATTATTTTGCCTAAACTTGGTTTTTTACGCCTAAGGATACTTCATTAACAACGTTTCATTCGACTACAAAGATCCATTTTACAACACAAGTTTTCAACTTGTCTCAACCACCATACTCTACCTATTTTCCTTATACGTATACTCAACAACAACAACAACAACTTAGTCCACAACATCAACAATTCAATCAACAATAACAAGTTTATCAACAACAAGTTAATCAACAACATTATCCACAACAAGGAGCAATACCACCACAAATGGTTCAACCACCACCTAGTCTTCAAGTACAACCTTACACAAACTTTTACAATCAACATCCATCCAGGAATACTATGAAGGAACCGTCTTGGTTTGCAAAGATGTGTGAAGCTTTAAGTAGCCAACAATCCATTCATGAGGTAGGATCACTTGATAGACCTCCAATGCTCACTCCCAGAAACTACGATCAATGGGTAATTAGGTTCTTTAGGTTTTGTGATCTAAAGAAGCCACATGGAAAGTTCATAAAGAAGGTCATCTTGGTAGGTCCATTTCAGATGCCTATTGTCGTTACACCCAGAGATCCTAATGCTATTCCACCAAGAGATGATCTCACAAACATTGCAACTGTTGCTGACCTTTCTGGTGATGAACTTCTACATTTCGAAGCTGATGAGCTAGCAATGCAATATATCCTTTTAGGATTACCCAATCTAATCCTTCGTAGTGTTGATGCTCAAAAGACTGCAAAAGCAATGTGGGAACATATTCATCTTCTCATGGAAGGCACTGAACTCAATCAAGAAGACATGGAATCCAAAATCTACTTGGATTATGAGCACTTCATAATTGAACCAGGAGAGACATTAGAGTCGTATCATCATCGATTCTCAGACATCATCAATGACTTGGACAAACATAACATCATTATGCCAAGAATTGCAGTCAACACTAAGTTCCTAAGTAGTCTTGGTCCAGATTGGGAAAAGTATTTCATTTTCATCCGTCAAGCTAAAAATCTCCATCATGCTACATACGGATTGTTGTACGACTATTTGAAGCCCCACCAAAAAGAAGTTGATAAAGAAAGGGCTATCCGTGGACTCCCGGTCCCACCGTCACTTCCGGATAATCAACAACTTGCTTTGTGGGCTCAAACTAGTTATCCTCCTCAACCCACTCCTCAACCAACTGCAACAATTACACCATATGATCCGTCACAGCAACAATCTCAACAAACTCAATTGGTTCCATACAACAACAACAATGATCAAGCACTTTACAGTGAAGCTAATGAGGACTCCGATGCTTTCGATGCATTGCAACAAGGATTTGTTATGATTGCTAAAGCCTTCGGCCGTTATACAAACAAATCCAATAATCGCATTCGTTCCTCATCAAACACAAGGAATCAGGATGTTGTGAACAATGGAGGTGTTGAAGTTCAGAATCGTGGTAATGTTCGTCAAATGGGCGGTGGTCAAGGGTTTAATGCTATGGAAAGGAATAACATGGGTGCTCCACAACAGAGAGCTCAAGTGGTTGAACAGGGTAATGCTCAGAATGGGATGAATGGTCTTTGTTGCTATAACTGTAATGAGAAGGGTCGCCTGGCTAATGCATGCCCAAAGCCGAGGACTAGGGCAGTGCTTATCACAAGGAGGCTTTACTTTTGGCTCTTAAGGATGAAGCTAGTGGAACCCTCACAAACAAAGAACATAGCTTTATGGCAGATGCAGACTCAGATGATGATATGGAGGACTTGCAGGCTAATGCAGCAGTTATGTTGATGGCTAATATGCACGAACTCCACATGAGTGACACAGGCCCAGTGTATGACACTGATGCCTTGTCTCAGGTACCCGAATAAACCATATTCATCACTGATCTAATATCTCAGCCAAACATCTGAATCCGACGAGGCTCAGACTGTTCAACATGAGCCGTCCACATCTCATTCTGACGATTCTCAACTAGATCCAGTAGTTACATTTGACGATCAAGATGACCTCATGGTTACCTTTGATAATCAAATTGACTCCGTGGTCATACTTGAGGATCTGAACAGTGATCATGTTGTGACTCACGTTGAACACGCTGAAACCTTTGCCTAATCCAGAATGTTGACCTCTTATTTAAAGACCAGCAATCCTGAATGGAAGAATGTTGTGCACTGAATCACCATTACCAACAAATTCACTTGAAAAGATTGAGCAACAAAATCAAATTATTGAATCAACACTTGCTCCAAAAGTAAAATCTATCATTCCTCCCAATAGTCCATTTTGGATTATGAGAAGAAATCAAAGGCAACCACCCGACCATATGGAAGTTGATGCTTCTTTACCTTCACCCTCAAACATTTTAGAGCCGTCACTTAATAAGCCTCCACCAATTCCTCCTTCATTTGAAGATACTCAACCCACTTTACTTGAACTTCCACTACAAGAAATTCAAAACCATGACAAGGATTGCTATCATTGTAAACATGTTGAAAGGTTGATACATGAACTACGTGAAGAGAAACGTTTCATGTTTTATCACCTCCTCGAACAGTTTCGAAGAGGTTAACAAGCCTAAACTACAATGAGCATCATAGTCAAAAGCTCAAACTTAGAACGTTTAGGAAACCTTTCTCATCCTTGATCATCATTAAGTTTTGGTTGAATCTAAAGTTTGGGGTAGCCCATTAGCATTAGTAGCACTTGTTTAGCTAGTTGATTCTCTTAGTTCTTAGAGATTTGGTTGGCTATCTCTTGTTTTATTGAATGAACATTTATATGTTTTAATTATTCTGTGCGTTGTGCTCTTTATTGCACACATATATTGTCTCCACACTTGCATTGATTGAAACACTCTCATTGCTGAAGAAACTGTCAACAGACAGCCGGATCCCTCCATAATGCCTAGACGGATCCCTTCAAGAAGGGAACCGTGGGATCCGTGGATCAGAAGCACAAATTTCTACTAACTTGAGTATTATTTGCAGGAAATTATGCACTATACTCTTGTTTTCTAACCTTTACGTTGTAGATTTTCAAAATAACACATGAAGATTTTGACACCATAAAGCTAGGGGGAGCTTTGTGTCAAACTATATTTGCAAAACATTTGCAACATTAATCCGTTTTCTGATTATACTTCATGATACCCCATTGCATCTTTGCAATATTCAAGGGGGAGCACGCTTTTCGTCACTTAGACGAACCATTTGCAAACTTAATTGCAAACACAATTAGTTTATTTTACGTCATGTCCTTGAAGCCCTTTCAAAGGGATGGACTCGTCAAGGGGAAGTTAAGACGAGTACCATTCCCGTCACTTATTCTCTTTACATTTTTGCATAACTTTCTTGTAAAAATTGTGTTAGTTTCTTTTAGCTCTTTTTGTTTCGACAAAAAGGGGGAGAAGAAAGTAAAAACTACAAATTCAAACTGTTACGAATTTTAGCTTTTCCTTAAAATAATCTTATGTTGTGTCATCAACAAAAAGGGGGAGATTGTTAATACAAATAAGCCGTAAAAATGTTTATTTATATTTTACGATCTTCTAATGTTTTGTCGATAACAAAAGTAAGATCATTTTAACGAAACAAATAAAATACGTAAATGGTTTGAACTAATAGTTTTCTAACACACTTACGCTTTCACATAAAACACTAAAACTAGTCTAAGTGATTTTATGCTTTAGATATACATATGTACAACAACTAGTGTTTACATATTGGGATAACATATACTTAACTAAGTATACACTAAAATGGGTAAAAACAAGTATATACTAAAATGGGTAAAAACAAGTATATACTAAATAGGTAAAAACTAGCAAATGGTTTTGACCCATAACCCATGGTTTTATTTATACCACTTAACCAAGTTCATTGTATCCTTAAGATACATTGTATCTAGAAAGAAAACCATGGATCAACCCTATAACCCATGACCCATGACCCATAACCAAAAATACCCATGGGCAAAGAGGAGCGTTCCACGGATCCCTGGCTTTGTGCTAGCCGGATCCCAAGTGGAAGGGATCCGTAGGATCCGGGGAAATAGTAGAGAATTTTCTCTATAAATAGAGAGCCATTTTCTTCCTTTCTATGGATGGTTTTACACACATACTTCCCCCAAGTATTCTAACCCTCTAACCTCATATCCAAGTGATCTATGTAGTTTGTCTTTTGTTTTTGTGTGATCTTCTAGGTTCCTCTTAAAGGAAAGATCACCACTTCGTTGAAGACGTGCAAGCTCAAGTCCATGAGTTGCCATGCTTCGTCATCATCAAGACTACTAAGGTTCTCTTGTTGATAGTTCTTCCTTTCTTCTTAGATGTTGGGTTGAAGGCATTAGTGAAGAATGCCTAAAGGTGTCAAGATGAAAGCATTAGTGAAAGGTGCTCATCATCCGTGTCAAGGCATTAGTGAAGGATGCTAAAGGTGTCAAGACGAAGGCATTAGTGAAGGGTGCCAAGCGTTGTGTCAAAGGCATTAGTGAAGGATGCCAAAGAATCAAATCAAGTAGCATTTGTGAAGAAATGCCTAGGTCGTATAATCGATGAGGTGCATCGTTATACATATAAGTATTTGTTTATTTACAAGGATGGTGATATCCTTGATGGTGTTGTAACAAGGAGTAGATCTCCTTGAGATTAGGTGTTGTGTCGTGAAGGGTAGTAGTTCCTCCATAGTAATGGAACTAGGTGCTTAGCCTAGTACCTAATAAAGGGTAGGCGACGTTGTGATAGGATTAGTTCTCCTAAGGTGTGAAAGAACTCGGTGGTTAGCCTAGCACCGTATAAAGGGTAGGCGACGTTGTGTTAGGTGTGGTTCGCCTTGGTGTGAAAGAACTCGGTATTTAGCTTTGTACTGGAAAAAGGTTAAGCGACGTTGTGAAGGCTTCTCCTCCACAAGGAGTTGGTGTAGTGCTTACGAACTCTCGAGTAGGTGACTTGGGGAGTGGAGTAGGGCAAGGAAGGTGTCCTTGTAGCCGAACCACTATAAATAACTTGTGTCGTGGTGATGTGCTTCTTACTCTTTATGTTTCATTACACATCTATATATCTATCTATCAACGTCCAACACAAACAATCAAATAGATTGACATAAGTTGATCTAAATATTTAAAAGGAAGTTTTTAATTGGTAAAACTATTCAACCCCCCTTCTAGTTTTCCACAATTGGCATCAGAGCTTCGTTACCAAGTTTCTTAAAGTATATTGTACTTTAAAGACTTGATACGATTCGTGTATGTTTGAAAACTACAAAGAAGGATTTTTCTTAGGGTCATATTTTCTTTTAAAATCATCTTGTTGGACATTGATAGATGACTCTAACAACTTTTGTTCCTAAGAAATCTTCATGCTAGAATCTCTCCAAAATCTTCATTCATGAATAATGAAGTCAACATTCAAGGAAGGATCTAAAAAGTAATCACAACTCACGCACACCAAGTACAAAGGATTACTTTAAAAGTTCATGAAGTATCTTTGGTAATATGTCAAACCAAGAACCATAGAGGTATGTTTTACTTTTCATTAGATAGATTACATGAGTTCAATTTATTTTCATAAGTTCTCTTTGTTTATTTATCTCTAACATCATTAGAAGTCTCTTTCGTCACTTTTCCGTCTTTTTTCATCATCAGGATTAATACTCCTTTTGATTCGTCAAACTAACGCCGTCATCACATATGAACCTCCGATATGTGATTCATCAAAAGCCGTCATCCAAAAACAATCTTCATCTAATACCTCCGAACCATCTTTTAGTAAGCTCATTTATAAGCCTACTTCAAAAATAATGCCAAACAACCCCTTTTTCTGTCCACAGTAGCCGGATCCCCCTAGTTGTACTAACCGGATCCCCAACATAAAGGATCCGGGGGAACCGTGGACCAGAGCTCAGCTATACGCTTTCAAAAATTCACCACTGATTGTTTTTCCCTCTATTCACACAACACAAAAACGACCAAGCTACAGAATTCATCCTCATTGGCTTCCATACTTTCAAATATCCCCTCCTTGAACACCATTGTAAGTAATTACATTAACTTGTTATAACTCTCATCATCCTCATCATAGGGTTTATGGTTTCTTAATATCTAATCAATTAACTTAATTAGGGTTTCTTTAAACTAATCATAAAAAGGGGGATTTTAACAAAATCACTTTGTGTTCACAACATTGTTAATACAAATCAAAACCATAAACCCATTCCATCTAATTTATCTTAATTGAAAATTTGTATTTTTAGGACCAACCATGCCCAAAGCCACTCAACAAGATCACCATGACACCGTCCATTACCTTACTCACTACTATCGTAAAAGGGGTTTGACCAAAACCGACCGTAAAATATTCAAAAGCCTTGTAAAACGACTTATCCACGAAGGTCGTGTAGTCAAGGAATGTTTCCTTGAAGATACCGATATTCGTCAAGTTTTCTCGACAATCAATTTTGATTGTCTCCTTGACATAGATGAACAAATTTGTCCGGTCTTCATCTTTGAATTTTACAAAAGCTTTAGGATCATTAGAAACACCGACAATAGCATCTCAATCGCCTTCATCATCAACAAACAAAACTTTATTTTTCCTCTCAACACCTTTGCTCAAATTCTTCGCATTCCTTGTGAGGGAATTTGTATGTACTCTCAAGATTGGGCAATTAACTCTCAAAACCATGCACTTGATCCCAAGCCTCTCTATAACACTCCTCTCGACAATCCCGAAACCATTCGTGATACTATCTTTAAAATTAGGACCGACCAATCCCGTTACGATCGTAACAAAAAGCTCATTCACCGTGATCCCTTTAAAATGGAACTTTTCGAAATCCATCCCATGTTTAGAAAATGGGAAGAAATCCTTAGGGAAAACATCATTAGTCTAGTTGGAAACAAAGATCATCCAACGCATGTCTTGTGCAAATGATCTATTGTCTTACCCACCAAAGGCCATTTAATCTTGTCTACTACATGGTAAGGAGAATGGCTGGGGTATTCAAAGCTTCCAACATGGTACTCCCATATGGTATGCTCCTAACACGACTTTGTAAGTATGTTAGTGCATTGCAACCATCCCCTATCAACGATGATCATTACCTTTCCGATCACGTCATGGTACCTCTTACCAAACAACCCTCTAAACGGTTCATGGTCAATGGAGAGAAACCTGAAGCTCTCTCGACTCCTCGGCCGGAGAAGAAGAAGAAGAAGATGAGGAAGACATCGACCCCGTATCCAACATCAAATTGGAAATGCCTTGAATACCACGAACAACTTCCAACCATTCCAAACGAGACCGCGGAATTTAAACAAATAAGAGGCATGATTCAAAACCTCACTTACAACCTCACTAAGCCGTCAAAAAGAAAAAGGAAGAATTGACGAAAGAGACAATAGGAATGTGCTTAGTTTCATTTATTTTATGTTTGAATGATTTCTCTTTAGCATTTTTGGTTTATGGTATTTTGGATATTGTTACTTTATCTTATAAGTGATGTTTTATGATGACTTGCTTATTTCTATTGCTTGTTTCATATATTTAATAGTGTACAAAATCTGCACATCTTTTTTGTGTAGGTTCTGATCTGCAGATGCCGGATCCCTAGGATTAGCCTAGCCGGATCCTTCCTTTGAGGGAACCGTGGGATCCGTGTCATCAGATCAGCAATACAGCTTTCCTTACATCAAGACTACTTTCTAGATAAACTTCACATTAGCTAAGCATATGTTTTTGGAATCCAACTAAGAACTATTTCAAGGATGAGAAATGCTTAGATTCACTAAAGGCTTACTTAAAATCTTAATCAAAATGCCTCTTGATTTATCAACACATCAAAACTCACCATATTTCCGCTTCAACCACTCACAAACTATTTCTCATCTCTCAAAACACTTAAAGAGGACAAATTAAACATTTTTTTTATTGCCTCTAGTCATTTCTATCTCAAAGAAAGATAAAGATTAGTTTTTTCAATTCTCATGATTTTTAAGAATTTATCCAAATATCACTTCAAGCTTAAATCTGATCACTAGGATCATTTATTATGACTTGAAACCTATATAACTCTTAGTGTTATCCTTGGACATCCATTGGTAGTCATCTTGTCCCATCCTCCTTCCATAAGAAGCAATCATTTGCTATAACACTTATTACCTTTGATCATTCAAGTATCCTTTCATCTCAAACACTTAGGAGAACTGAAATATTCAAAATAAGATAGGCTTTAGCTCCTAGAAACCTTATTTCAAACCTGTCATAACTACTGAGAGCCGGATCCCTAGGATTAGCCTAGCCGAATCCCTCCAAGGAGGGAACCGTGGGATCCAAGTGACAGTTTATGAAAATCATTGCTTGAACAATCATTTCAACTCATCTTCCTAACTCAAACACTCCATCTCATCTTAAATGAGTCCCTAGATTAGTGAAACTCTGAACATAAACTTTGTGCATGTTAATCATCAGATTTCCAAGAACATTAGTGGATTAAGTCTTAAAGGCAACTACCAAGCTCTTCCCTTTATAAGCCATATTGCTAAGAACACCTTAGTCATCAAACACAAACACAAACCATCAGCAATTACAACCATCCTTCTTAAGTTATTTCATCATGAGAAAGGCTCCTAGTTCTAACTCATCCACTCAAGAACCACCCAAGAAACTTGCTAGAATCATACACGAAGTTTCCTCAACCGAATCATCTCCGATTAAGTCTACCAATGCTAGGATTTCCCCTACACCAAGGAAACCAATCAAACTAATCCCCAAGAAGATTGTTCCCACTAGGATTTCATCACCAAATTCTACTATACCAAACATAACCTCCACAACTCAACCAACATCATTAGTGCCTAGAGCCACCTCACAATCATCTCCACACTCTCTCAATGTAGAAGTTACCTTCTTGGCCATCTAATCTTTCACCATTACCAACAAATTCACTTGAAAAGATTGAGCAACAAAATCAAATTATTGAATCAACACTTGCTCCAAAAGTAAAATCTATCATTCCTCCCAATAGTCCATTTTGGATTATGAGAAGACATCAAGGCAACCACCCGACCATATGGAAGTTGATGCTTCTTTACCTTCACCCTCAAACATTTTAGAGCCGTCACTTAATAATCCTCCACCAATTCCTCCTTCATTTGAAGATACTCAACCCACTTTACTTGAACTTCCACTACAAGAAATTCAAAACCATGACAAGGATTGCTATCATTGTAAACATGTTGAAAGGTTGATACATGAACTACGTGAAGAGCAACGTTTCATGTTTTATCACCTCCTCGAACGTTTCGAAGAGGTTAACAAGCCTAAAATACAATGAGCATCATAGTCAAAAGCTCAAACTTAGAACGTTTAGGAAACCTTTCTCATCCTTGATCATCATTAAGTTTTAGTTGAATCTAAAGTTTGGGGTAGCCCATTAGCATTAGTAGAACTTGTTTAGCTAGTTCATTCTCTTAGTTCTTAGAGATTTGGTTGGCTATCTCTTGTTTTATTGAATGAACATTTATATGTTTTAATTATTCTGTGCGTTGTGCTCTTTATTGCACACATATACTGTCTCCACACTTGCATTGATTGAAACACTCTCATTGCTGAAGAAACTGTCAACAGACAGCCGGATCCCTCCATAATGCCTAGACGGATCCCTTCAAGAAGGGAACCGTGGGATCCGTGGATCAGAAGCACAAATTTCTACTAACTTGAGTTTTATTTGCAGGAAATTATGCACTATACTCTTGTTTTCTAACCTTTACGTTGTAGATTTTCAAAATAACACATGAAGATTTTGACACCATAAAGCTAGGGGGAGCTTTGTGTCAAACGATATTTGCAAAACATTTGCAACATTAATCCGTTTTTGGATTATACTTCATGATACCCCATTGCATCTTTGCAATATTCAAGGGGGAGCACGTTTTTCGTCACTTAGACGAACTATTTGCAAACTTAATTGCAAACACAATTAGTTTATTTTACGTCATGTCCTTGACGCCCTTTCAAAGGGATGAACTCGTCAAGGGGGAGTTAAGACGAGTACCATTCCCGTCACTTATTCTCTTTACATTTTTGCATAACTTTCTTGTAAAAATTGTGTTAGTTTCTTTTAGCTCTTTTTGTTTCGACAAAAAGGGGGAGAAGAAAGTAAAAACTGTTATGGATAAATATAGAATGGATGTCCATATCTCTTATTCTTAGTAGTTATCTTTATTAGACTAATGTATCTTGTGGAATACTCCAGCTTTGTAATTATATATACATGCCTCCTTTGAGAGATGATTGATATAATTCTTCATTAGCTCTATCTTGTGTTCTTCTCTTTACTTGAGAGATGATTGATATAATTCTTCATTAGCTCTATCTTGTGTTCTTCTCTTTACTTTATTGTTTCACTTGTTTCACAACACGTTATCAGCATGCTCTACGATTGATATGTTATATATATTCTCTAAAGCAAATGTCCAGTTTTGATTTTGACGTACGGATCAAGCTTTAGTCATTATAGAGGTAAGGTTTATATTCATCACTATGATTGCATGATTCTCTGCCTGTGGTAAATACTTTGCATAGTAAGCAATTCACTTTGCTCTTACGTTCACGTTATGAATTAAGTTTTGATCCAAAAGGTAATCTTAAACCTTAGTATATTGTTTAATTAATAAATATGTGTTAATGTTTTCGTATAAAAAGGAATATGAATTGCTCTTCTCAAATAAAAACCAATATATTTGTTATTGAGAATAAAAGTGAAATTATCTTGAAGCATAATAATATGGTAGATAGGGTCGATCTTATATGTGATTTTTGCTATGACTCTCCGTCTATGTACCTTCTTTGTTATTATGTCTTATGGAGTATATTATTGCTACATGTTCTGAATGCATACGCTTATTCTAACTATTTACTTGTTTATCAATTTATTAAACTCTATGGAGTAATATTTTAGTGTGTTTGCGTAACTGATTTTGCGATAGGCAACTGAATTTGTTTGTTGATCTAATATTAATATCTCACTTGCATGGGTTGGTTTTTATATGTAATAAAACATCAAGAATATCATCATGAAAAAAATTGTATCTAAATTGATGTTTATTTTGATATACTAGAATTTCCATTACGTTATGATCAGTCATCATCACAAACATATGATATGTTAACTTATTTGTTTCATGATCCCTGTGTATATGAATGATGTTATATTGTTGCCTATATCCATGGCATATGTATTGATATAGTAATTTGTGCATGTGACTACTCGATTTGTAAGTTATAAAATTTGTTGGGTCTGTTTTGAAGGAGATTTTTTTTTCTAAAGCTTTTTAAAGCCGTAAGTTTTTGTTTTTAAAAATTAAAAAGCTTTGTTTAGTAATACAAGCCATTTAAATATAATTTTTCAGGCCATAAGTTATCTTATACTTCTATGCTAGTATAATATGATGACTAATAATATGTACATGTGCACATTAGTAATGGTTAATAACATAGTGGTTTATATGTTTGAGATTGATAGTTATGCATTGATATATGTATTGAGTTGTTTTTTCATGATTTAGCATATGTCTTGCTCTGTTGTTTTGTAAGTTTGATAATTATTCGAACACCTTTATCTAATTTTGTCAATATGAACAACTTGTAACATATGTTTTTCCTCTGCCGTCAAGCCTAACCTGATAAATGTTTAATTAATTATGATGTTGAAATTACTAGATGTAACTATACAGTGCATTTTATCTCATGTTAGCTTATGATTTTTTATATGCATTTGTTTATTTATATAAAGTCTGATGATAAAATATGCATGTATTTAATCTCTCTTTAATACTTTAATATAGATGGACATTGCTAGAAGTATTTATATGAATTTATTCATAGCCATGCTTTAAATAAGTTACTAGTATAATTTATAACCGATCTCATGATTATGATTTGTAACCGATCTCTTGATTTGATTAAACTGTGAGGTTTTTGGATCGTTGTTTTAAGGGTACAAACATTAAATTTGAGCTTTTATAACTTTTACATAATAAATATATTAATTGCTTCAAATTCGTCAAATATGTTTCAGATTTTATTGCTTGCATGCCTTGTTAGATTAAAGGGCAAATTATCTGAAAAGGCATCGAACTTGTCATTTTTTTCTTTTCTGGGCATCGAACTTTTTTTTTTCCTATTGTAGCACTAAACTTGCCTAATTTTCCTATTATAGCACTGAACTTGCCTAATCACACTTAAAGTGTAATTAACCTTCTTAAACCCGTTTTTAAGTGTGATTTTGTGTCACAAAAGGAAAATTAGGCAACTTTAGTGCTACTATAGGAAAATTAGTCAAGTTTAGCGCTACCCGTTTTAAGTGTGATTTCGACCGTTAATTTTTTTATTGCACCGCTAGTCCTTTTCGTCTGTTTTTAACGACCGTTATTATATTATTGCACCGTTAGTCCTTTTCGCCCGTTTTTTACACGTTTTCGTCCGTTTTGTTCGTTTTTACACGGTTTTGTCCATTTTACACGGTTTCGTCCGTTTTTACACGTTTTCGTCCGTTTTTGCACGGTTTCGTCCGTTTTTACGCGTTTTCGTTCGTTTTTGCACGTTTTTACACGATTTTTTTTTAGTTTTTGCACGGTTTCATCCGTTTTTACACGTTTTCCCCGGTTGTTACACGTTTTTGTCCGTTTTTACACGTTTTCGTCCGTTTTTACACGTTTTCGTTCGTTTTTGCACGTTTTCGCACGTTTTTACACGTTTTCGTCCGTTTTTGCACGGTTTCGTCCGTTTTTACACGTTTTCGCCGGTTGTTACACGTTTTGTCCGTTTTTACACGTTTTCGTCCGTTTTTACACGTTTTCGTTCGTTTTTGCACGTTTTTACACGTTTTCGTCCGTTTTTACACGTTTTCGTTCGTTTTTGCACGTTTTCGCACGTTTTTACACGTTTTCGTCCGTTTTTACACGTTTTCGTTCGCTTTTGCACGTTTTCGCAGGTTTTCGTCCGTTTGTACACGTTTTCGTTTGTTTTTGCACGTTTTCGCACGTTTTTATCCGTTTTTGCACAGTTTCGTCCGTTTTTACACGTTTTCGTCCGTTTTTGCACAGTTTCGTCTGTTTTACACGTTTTCGTCCATTTTTGCACAGTTTCGTCCATTTTTGCACATGTAAAAACGAACGAAAACGTGTAGAAACAGACGAAACCGTGTAAAAACGGATGAAAACGTGTAAAAATGTGCAAAAACAGACGAAAACATGCAAAAGCGGACGAAAACGTGCAAAAACGGACGAAACCGTGTCAAAACGGATGAAACTGTGCAAAAACGGACGAAAACGTGTAAAAACAAACGAAATTGTGCAAAAACGAACGAAAACATGTAAAAACGGACGAAACTGTGCAAAAACGGACAAAAACGTGCGAAAACGGACGAAAACGTGTAAAAACGGACGAAAACGTGTAAAACGGACAAAAACGTGTAACAACCGGCGAAAACGTGTAAAAACGGACGAAACCATGCAAAAACTAAAAAAATCGTGCAAAAACGAACGAAAACGTGTAAAAACGGACGAAACCGTGCAAAAACGGACGAAAACGTGTAAAAACGGGCGAAAAGGACTAACGGTGCAATAATATAATAACGGTTGTTAAAAACAGACGAAAAGGACTAGCGGTGCAACAAAAAAATTAACGGTCGAAATCACACTTAAAACGGGTAGCGCTAAACTTGCCTAATTTTTCTATAGTAGCACTAAAGTTGCCTAATTTTCCTTTTGTGACACAAAATCACACTTAAAACGGGTTTAAGAAGATTAATTACACTTTAAGTGTGATTAGGCAAGTTCAGTGCTACAATAGGAAAATTAGGCAAGTTCAGTGCTACAATAGGAAAAAAAAAAAGTTCGATGCCCAGAAAAGGAAAAAGTGGCAAGTTCGATGCCTTTTCAGATAATTTGCCCTAGATTAAAAGTAACATGATAAAACTTATTTGTGCTTAATGCATTTGGGTTTGATGTCTAAGCATGTAACATGTGTTGTATAACATGCATTACTCTATTAATTAACGAGCGTGATTATTAGTTTTATAAGTACTAAGCATTCGTACCTGTTTAGATTCTCAATGTGTATAAATATATATTCTTTGATGCTCGGCACAGTTTGGTATTATGGGAAAATTTAGTGATAGTAT
Organism: Chrysanthemum seticuspe; assembly: GCA_019973895.1. Taxonomy (NCBI): domain Eukaryota; kingdom Viridiplantae; phylum Streptophyta; class Magnoliopsida; order Asterales; family Asteraceae; genus Chrysanthemum; species Chrysanthemum seticuspe. Next base: position 90,263,106 of record BPTQ01000002.1, on the reverse strand, counting down.
TATCAATCGGAACTAATCATGTCTTCCTAATGGGCTAATGTCTATAGATAATATACCACTGGGCATAGGGAATTGTTTTCATCCTCATGTAACTCGGATTTTGCCTTCTTAATAATTAAGAGATTCTAGTATTATTTGCACTCGGAATATTTTGGACCGTTATTGCTTATTATCAAATAGAATGATGACCTTCATCTTTTCCTAGCAAGATAAATCAGTAGTATATGACAATAAAATGTGAAAAAAAAAATAAACTTGCCATTTTGAATATGAAAATTATTTGTGTAAATGTCGGAATTTAATAACCATCTTGTCATATATGTGTGATTTATGTATCATGTGGTTTTATTTGCTCGCATGTGAAACACTAGATTAATTGATTAACAACTTACTTTATTAGTATAGATTATGTTTTATTATTTGATAATGCTATAGGCTAATGTGAATTTTATATTAAACTATGTGTGAAAGATATAAAAGAGCTAATCGAAAAAATGTGAGCTCTCCATATTATTCGACTTTTATATAATAAAAAAAAATGCAATTGAAGCACATGTGGTCATAAAGTATAAATTTATGAGCCAAGATTATTGTAGTAATTGGCATGACCGGTTGGACCATCCCGGGTCAATCATGATGCGAAAACCACAAGTTTCTTCAAAGATAAATTTGATTGTTCTCAATGGAATGAAAGTTAATTGTTCATATATCACCACCATATTAAGGTAAGGACTTTACCTTATAAGTTTTTGGAAAGAATATAAAGGGGATGTATGTAGGCCTATACATCCGCCATGTGATCATTTTGAGTTTTAAAATCGATGCATCGTCAAAATGATCATCAAAGACGCAACTTAAGATTAGTGTGATTAATAGCTCGGCTTATAAAATGCGAGCATGATTTTCCATATTGTATCTTTGAAAATGGTGGTGAATACTTTCATATATTGAGCAATTATTGGAATAAGTGTCGAACATACAAGTAGCTCATGTTCATACGCGAATTGCTTTTATTGAAACGTTTATAAGACGTTTTTAGTTGATTGCAAAGCCAATAATTATGAGAACAAAACTCTTAATTTATGGGGCATGTTAAAAATATGAATTCGCATCTTGCCAACAATCTATAATGATTCCTCCCCATTAGAATGGTTTTGGTCACGAACTATATTTCCCAAATGAGATTTTGTAATTGTGCGACATTTCTTATAGTAAATCCACCACAACACACACAATTTGGGA
>BPTQ01000002.1:90151135-90261764 GCA_019973895.1 Chrysanthemum seticuspe | reverse complement strand
TGGTGCAATATTGTGAACTATTATGACCGTTTATACTTGACTTTTAGACATACTACTTTTGGCAGTGGGTTGTGAACACACAGGTTGCAAGTTTTGTATGGGCGGAACTTGGAACTGAGTGGATTTACAATGCCTTTGCTTTGCGGACCATTTTCGTCGACTGAAAGCTTTGATTATTTCTTACGAGTTTTCCTATTTTGTTAAACGTGTTTACTCACCAACTATTTTCATAGTTGACCCGTTTTTCTCTCATGCATTTCAGGTGATCGTTGGTAAGCTCTTTCTACCAAGTCTTGCATAATGAAGTTTTCACTTGTCAATATAAATCATTATGTATAAAACATAATATTTTGGAATCTAAGCTTTGTAATATATTCGCTGATGTCGGCTAAACTAGTATTGTAATGGTGTAATATTTCTTTTTAATATTAATGTTGGTATGTTCTATTATCTTGTGCTTATGTTCCCTTCCGTTACACCTCGTGTTTCCGCCTCCGGCGAGGGTGTGACACCCTAGCGGTTACCACAAATCAGGGGACGCCCCCCATGATCTCCTAAACGTGTGCTAACACTCTCCAAGCTATTTTCATCACCTATAAATAGGTTGGACGAGTCATTTCAATGGTATGTTCACTCAACACAGTATTTCACATACATCATATTATTTACAACTCATATCACATACTTACTCACACGCCGGAGGTGGTTCGCAGGGCCCAACCCCTGCGCAATCACTTAACGAAGTGTCTACTATTTCTTATTGCAGATTGGCTACAAGTTTGGCGCAAGCATATCACCCCTCATACCCTTCGATCACCATCGAAGGCCTGGTCGTACGAATTATTGTACAATCAGTGGCGCCATCCATGGGACCCGCTACTATTGGTCTCGTTATTCCAAACTTACACCCAGTCAATCACTCTCACTAGTTTTACGGCATGACTCAAGGAAGAGAATATACACTCCCTCCGGGTTTCTCGACCTTGGCACCAATCCCAGTCAATGATCCTAACAACCTTCCCAATATAACCGCATCCACTTTTACCACACGATCTCACCCTGAAATAACTCCCAACAACCATGCTTCAACCTCGGCTAACCCTGAACCAGTAATTAGTCCAGCGTTTGTTGAAGCCAACATCGAAGCATTAGAGTCTTTACTAAGGGCTCGAAGGAGGCAAGCTCGGAATGTGGAGATGCGTAGGGAGTTGGAATACTCAAGCGATGAATATGACGAAGAGTTGGAAATGGAGACTATGCCCTTGGCTCTTGGGGCTACACGCTCAGTGCTAGGGATAGGGTCTCTGAGCAGTCGAAGGCCTAGTGGAAGGTCGGTCGGTTTTGAAGCCGTTCCGGAGAGGGCTCCGACTAGACGGGAAGGTACGATAGAAGGCTCCAATGGAAGGAGTAACCGAAGGGATGCTACGGAGGTTAATTTGCCACCACTTTTGGCGGCTCATCTGGGAAGAACCGAGTCAGGGGTTCCGTTGCAGCCTTCTCACGCATCCGGCGTAGAAGGCAATCCATCTCAAATGAATGGGGGAGGAAATCTTCCTCCTCATGAATGCAGAAGTGGGTTATGCCTGTTGGTTGTCACATGTTTACATACACCCTACGAGACTCCGCTCGTATATGGTGGAACGGGCAAAAACCAGGTAGCATTGTGAATTTGGATGATCTCAAGGCCAAGTTCAGATCACATTTCAGCCAACAGAAAAAGTTTACAAGAACACACCTAACAGTGCACAACATCAAGCAGAGGGAGAACGAGAGCACCAGAGCTTTCATTACCAGATACACTGATGACACGTTACAAATAATGGGCTTGCACGAGGACCAACGCATCTCAGGTTTCGTGCACGGTCTACGAAACAGAAGTCTGGTTGAATTCCTCTCCACTGATCTCCCCGCAACCTACAAGGGTTTGGTGGAGAAGGCTTACACCTGGATCGAAGCAAAAGAAGTATCTACCAACGGGGCTTCGGTCGAAAATAAAGAAAGCCACAGCAAAACCCCGAAGCATCCTTCGTGGGAAGGGTCAAGGAACAAACACAAAAATAAGGACAGGTTCACACCGTACCACAAAAACATTAACCATGGGCTCTTGGCTAATCTGTCCAAATCTCCAAGGGAGATACTTGCTACGGAAAAGGCTGCGAAGGCCTTTGATCCTCCTCTTCGCTTGGCAAACAAAGGAAGGCCCAGAGATACTTCCAAATTTTGCTACTTCCATGACGATTACGGACACGACACCAACAACTGCAGAGAACTCAAGAAGCAGATAGAAGAGGCCGTAAAGTCCGGCCAATTGGGACATTTGGTGAAGGGTATAAAAAGAGGTAAAGACAAAGCCTCCGACACACAGTTGGGGAAAGATACCACAGCTGCCGAAGCACCCATCCTCATGGTATACAAAGAGGACTCTGGTTCGAAGAGGAAAGAAGCGGAGGAAGCCTTGTGCGGAGTAGGAGATGTCACTTTTCCTTCAATCACAGGGAAAGTTCTTTCAAATGACCCCGTGGTCATCAAAGTCTTGGTCTCAAACAGAGAAGTAAACAGAGCCTACCTCGACTGCGGTAGCTCCTGCGAAGTTATCTACGAACGATGTTTTCTAAAGCTCAAACCTTCGATAAGGTCGAAGAGAGTAGATTCGAAGGTACCCTTGGTGGGGTTCTCAGGGGAACACTCATGGCCCTTGGGAGAAGTCCCTCTAGAGGTTACGATTGGAGAAGGAAGGCTAAAAAGAACAGAAACTATGGTTTTCACGATCGTAAGGTCTGAATCTCCCTACAACCTATTGATAGGGAGAACATCAATGCAGAAGATGGGCATCGTTGTCTCAACCATACATGCCGCGATCAAATTTCAAACACCCTTCGGCATTGGAACGGTTTTCTCCAGCTATAAGGTGAAAGAGCCTACGGAAGTAGGCAAAAGGATCAAACAGATTTCGGAAGAGCCTTCGAAGGATATCCTCAGTTGTACTGACGCTGAAGAACGCATAGTGGTAAATGATCTCTACCCCGATCAGACGGTGGTAATCGGAAAGCAGCTCCCAACCTCCTTTAAAGCAGAATTGGAAGAGGTATTTCGTGCTAATGCAGATGTCTTCGCATAGACCTACTCTGACATGACGGGGGTCCCCAGAACTCTCACCATAGACGGAAAGCCCTTCGGCACTGAACACAAGCTCAATGAGTTCAAGCATATTGAACCCATCAAACAAAAGCCTCGAAGCCTGGCTCCTGAAAGAAATGCCGCTGCATGCAAAGAAGTGAACGAGCTCGTAGCAGCAGGCATACTCAGAGAGGTGAAGTATCAAACTTGGGTAGCCAACCCAGTGATGGTCAAGAAGCATGATGGAGGATGGAGAATGTGCGTAGACTTCACAGATATTAACAAAGCCTTAGGGCTGTAAACGAACTGAACGTTCAGTGAACATTTCATGAATCGTTCGGTAAAAAGTTCGTTTATGTTCGTTTATTTATTAAATGAACGAACATGAACCATATTTTACGTTCGTTTAGTTAAATGAACGAACATGAACAAAAGTCGTGTCCGTTCATTTATGTTCGTTAACGTCCGATTATGCGTTCGTTAACGTTCATTTCTGTTTATTTATTTATTTATATTCGTATATCATATTTTTAAATTGTATAATTTTAAAATTGGTTTGTTTAAACAAAACAACGCTTATAAAATAATATATCGTGCATAAATTAGTAAAGTTTATGTTTATTTGTTTATGTTCATTTATGTTCGTTCGTTTACCGTTCGTTTAGTGTCTTAATGAACGAACATAAACGAACATGAACAACTCATTTTTTTAATAAACGAACATGAACAAGAAAATTCGTCCATTTAAGCGTTCGTGTTCGTTTATTTGTCCGGTTAAAATTAAATGAACGAACATGAACAAGGCTCCGTTCGTGTTCGTCCGGTTCGTTTACAGCCCTACAAAGCCTGCCTGAAGGACTGCTACCCTCTGCCAGAGATTGATTGGAAGGTGGAATCCTTGTCAGGGTTTCGGCTAAAGTGTTTCCTAGACGCTTATAAAGGTTACCATCAGATACAAATGGCGAAGAGAAGACAACCTTTTTTACAGGAAAAGGCGTTTATTGTTACAAAAAGATGCCTTTTGGTTTGAAAAATGCAGGTGCCACCTACCAACGATTAGTGGACAAAGCCTTCCATAAGCAGATAGGTAGGAATCTGGAGGCATGCGTAGATGATGTGGTCATCAAGAGTAGATCGGAGGAGGATATGCTCTCCGACATTAAGGAAAGCTTCGACCAGCTTCGCGCCATCAACATGAAATTAAATCCCAAGAAGTGTTCCTTCGGTGTGGAAGAAGGACAATTTTTGGGGCATCTGATCACCAAGCAGGGTATTAAGGCCAATCCTTCGAAGGTCAAGGCCATCACGGATTTGCAGCCTCCTAAGTCCCTAAAGGAAGTGCAAAGTCTTAACGGAAAGCTAGCAGCCCTCAGCAGGTTCTTATCGAAGGGTGCAGACAGATCTTTGCCGTTCTTCAAAACACTCAAAGGATGCACGGACAAAAAGACGTTCCAGTGGAGTATAGATGCAGAAGCAGCCTTCCAAAAGCTCAAGGATTTCATGGCTATTCTACCTACACTTACAGCCCCAATCAAAGGCGAAGTGTTATTCATGTATATCGTAGCCTCCTTCGAAAGCATCAGCGCTGTGTTATTGGCAGAAAGGGAGAAGAAGCAAATCCCTATCTACTTCGTTAGTAGGGTTCTACAGGGAGCTGAGCTAAATTATCCAGCATTGGAGAAGCTAATTTTGGCCTTGGTCCATGCTGCGAGACGCCTTCGAAGGTACTTCCAAGCTCACCCCATAACCGTACTTACTGACAAACCGATTAAGCAGATACTTTCGAAGCCGGAGAAATCTGGAAGGATAGCTAAATGGGCTATCGAGCTAGGAGAGCATGATATTGAATACAAGGGCAGAAACTCGGTCAAAGGGCAAGTATTGGCATACTTTTTAGCAGAAACACCCTCCGAACCGAAGCAGGACACAAAGGTTGTTGAAAAGAAGCCTAATAAGGCAATCGAAGGGTGGAAACTTTATACTGACGGAGCCTCCAGCTCCGATGGTTCTGGCGCAGGACTCATGCTTGTTGATCCCAAAGGGAAGGAGTACACCTATGCACTTCGTTTTGAATTCGACGTTATGAACAATGAAGCGGAGTACGAAGCTTTGCTAGCGGGCCTCCGATTGGCCAAAGACATGGAGCTAGAAGACTTGTCTATCTTCGTTGATTCACAACTCGTAGCCAATCAGATAAAAGGCTCTTACGAGGCAAGACAACCTGTGATCAAGCAATACCTGGATAAGGCCAAGGAAATGCTCGAAGGGTTCACATCCTACAACATAGAGCATGTTCAGAGAAATCAAAACAAGAAGGCGGATGCACTTAGCAAACTGGCATCAATGGCATTTGCTCATTTAACCAAGGAAGTTTTGGTCGAAGTGTTGGCAGATAGGTCCATCGTCCGAAAGGAGGTGTCTGACGTAATACAGGAGGAAGACTCAAATTGGATGACTCAAATTAGAGAATATCTAATAAGTGGTATACTGCCGGAAGATCAGAAATTAGCTCGAAAGGTTCGCATCAAAGCACCACAGTACAGAATCATGGGAAACTATCTATACAGAAGATCTTTTCTGTCCCCATGGCTTCGTTGTGTAGGACCAAGACAAGCTGCCAACATCATTCAAGAAGTGCATGAAGGATCCTGCGGACTTCACGCAGGGCCCCGCTCCGTTGTCTCCAAAATCATGAGGGTCGGATATTACTGGCCTTCGATGCACAGGGACGCTGTCGACATCATTCAGAAGTGTGAAGCCTGTCAAGTCCACTCAAGAGTCCCAAGGCTACCAAAGCAAGATATGACTTCCGTAACGTCCGCATGGCCTTTCAGCCAATGGGGGATAGATATTGTAGGCCCTCTGCCAGTTGCTCCAGGAGGAGTAAAGTTCTTGGTCGTAGCCATCGATTACTTCACTAAATGGGTGGAAGCAAAGCCTTTGGCATCCATTACAGGAAGGCACATGGAAAAATTTATATGGGAGCATATTATCTGTCGGTTCGGAGTACCTCACATCATCATTTCAGATAATGGGAAGCAGTTCGCCGAAGGGGTATTTCCAGTGTTTTGCAGAGGCCTGAATATCAAACAATCCTTCACTTCCGTCTACCATCCCCAAGGTAACGGGCAAGTGGAAGTTACTAACAGAGATATCATACAAGGAATAGAATGAAGGCCGGGATACAGTCATCACGGTTGGGTAGATGAACTACCTCAAGTACTTTGGGCTCACAGAACGCATACAAAGTCAAGTCGCGGAGAGACACCTTTTAGCCTGATGTATGGCACGGAAGCTGTCATCCCTTCGGAAGTAAGTGTCGAAACTGAAAGGGTCATGAACTTCGAAGCAGCAGATAACGAAGAAAGACTCTGTAGCAACCTAGACCTACTCGAAGAACGAAGGGAAATAGCCTCAATCAGAGAGGCTATCTACAAGCAAAAGATTGAAAGGTACTATAACAAGCGGGTCCGGCCTTCGACCTTCAAACCAGGGGAATATGTCCTCCGACTCAACAGCGCAAGTAAAACTGAGTACCAGGGTAAACTAGGACCTACATGGGAAGGGCCCTACGTTATTAAGGAAGCATATGGAAACGAATCCTACAAAATGGAAACCTTGGAAGGAGACACTATTGATAGAACCTGGAATGGAACTACTCTTCGTAAGTTCTATGTATGAAACTTACAATGTCTAAGGATACATTTTATTTGCTTTCAATCAATGTATTTGCATTCTTCTCACTTGGGGAAAGAAGCATTAATGGTAGGCGTCTAGTATTCATTTCCTAAAATGATGTAATCCTCCCTACCCACTTAATGATAATAACACATTTCCCTCAAATCTCCTGTTTCGTTCAATACAACAAAGATTTTCCCACCAAGTCGCTTTATAAGTTTGAATGTCGAAGGGATGTACAAGGACTAAACAACATGTCTTGCTCATATGCATAACATCCATCTCAACTTCACATTAACTTTCCTATATGGCCTTAAGGTATTTTAAGCCTTTCGCTGCCCAAAGGATCAAGATGGAGTGGGTCGCGACCCTCTGTCAGCAGTTAAATTATACGATTGCTAATATTCTTGGTGAAGTAACTACACACAATGAGGCTATGCATCTACCATATGCCTTAGGTTGTAAAAAATATTTTTTACGCAAGTAAAAATAAAAAGAGAAGAATCACACATGGCAAAATTCAAGCCCTAGTGGCTTCAATGTAGATTACTGACTAGTCTAACTAGTCTAAAACAGGCCGTAGCCTTAACGATCCAACAAAATAAAATATTGTCTTAGGCCGTAGCCTACATACCACAAGTTAATTGTTTCATCAGGCACGAAGCCTGGAAAGGAACACAGACAATTGTTTTAAACAGGGTACACACCACCCTGGGGATCAAATTACAACCACATGGTTGCCTTCATCAAACCTTGGAGTGAGTGGGATCAGCTGAACCTGGAGAGGGAACCTTGGGTGATGGAGTCCTCTTGGAGGAAGATGGAGGCTGGACTGTACTTGGCTTCTTGGCCAGCAGGTCCTCAATTGAGGCCGCTGGGTCCTTCGTCACATCTGCAAGGAAAGGGAACTCTAAGGCAGTTAATTGATTACCTGCATCATCATACTCTTTTTCATGAGTTGCCCTGTAGTAAGGAATTTTCTCCAGCACCACCGGTTCCCCAGTCTTGGCTACCTCCTCCAAAGTGGTACACTTGCCATGGAAAATGGCAGCATTCACCACATTCCCAATGGCAATCCCCACATCATCGCTATGGTAAAGTTCCATAGCAACATAGGGGATCACCTTGGTTACCAGGTCCACTCTGTCCTTCTTCAGCATTTTCAGACGAAGGTTTAACCCATCCACCTTTTCTCGGAGCTTGATCTCTTGGTCCAGCAACTTCGCCCTCTCTTGTTCGAGGCCCCCACACTTGGATGAAAGAACAGATATCTGCTCCTTATAGCCAACGACCATTGAGCCTTCGACAGTTAACCTGCTGCATTCAACCTCGCTCGTTGCCAGCTGACCTTTGAGCTTTTCATTCTCAGCTCTGAGATCTTGCACCAAGGGGTTCTTGTCAAAATCCTCCAATGCATCCTCACACTTCTTCTCCAGGTCTGCATACTTCTGATCCCTAGCCTTCTCCCTCCTCAGCATAACATCCATTTCTTCTCGAGCTTTGGTGACAGCACGGAGAAATTCCCTTGTCCTAGCATTGAGTTGGTTGTCAAGCATGCACTGGCGGACATAGCTTATATCATGAAGGTCGCAGAGCCTTTCTATAGACATGTTATCCATCACCCTCTTCCACTTGGGTGGGATCACATGGCTCACGAGTTGGTGACAAGCTAGGGGAGAAGGAAGTTCCTTCGTATCAGGAAGTCCTGCAACATATGTACATTCGTTAATATATTATTGTTGGTACCTAACTTTGTTTCGTAGGAAAGAAAATTACCATGGATATCATCGCCGCTGGGCCCTTCGATGGCTGGAAATTCCACAGCCTTACCCTGGGCACTCTTTTGCCGGGTAGTTCGAGAGGGAGGAGTAGGTAGGATGAGCTTCCTTTTCGAAGCAGACTTCACAGCTTTAGCACTGCCACCTTTCCTGCTTCAGACCCTCTCACCTATGCCGGAGGGTCCTACGATGGCCAGCTGTCCTTCGGAGACTGGTTCGTCAGAGTCAGCAACGTTCTCCACAAGTTGATCTTCTACATCTATGGGTTCCTTTGACGGAGGAGCAGATGATACAGGCTCGATGGGCTGGGCGTCCACATCATTGTTGTTTATAGACACTGATGGGGAGCCCACGTCATAGCTTGTCTCTTGGGGATTCTTTGGAAGAAAGCTTACCTCCTTTGCACCACCAGCTACAACAAAGTTTCTGAACGACATCTCTGCACAAAGAAGCAAATAAGATAAATATCAGAAAGATAAGTTTTAATTTCTTATTTTAATCAAAAAAGTACATACTTTCTCCATCACAAATAATCTCAGGTACCAAAGGAGACCCCTCCCATCTTTCAGCAATGCCAGCCATGAAAAGAATTGGCTCGAGGAATGTTTGACAATCAGCTGGATGACGAGCCAAACGCTGATACAAAGGGTTCCTTCTCACAGTATAGGGCAAGGGATCGTTGAATCTTTTCTCATCATATTGAAAGTCTGGGTTTAACAATGCAGAGTATGCAGGAGGGATAATGGTGTTTTGGATATAAAAGAATTTGCCTTTCCAGTTCCTTATGTTCGTAAAAGGTCTATCTATCAGAATGGGCACATCCCTTTCACCCCTTTTGGCTAAGGTCAACCAATCTCCTCCCGGGTATAGATTCAAAAATCCCCTAAGCACAGTCAATGATGGTTCGTACCCATAAGCTTTGCACATAACAATGTATGTCGTAAGCTTGGCTAGGCCAAAAGGGTTGAACCTATAAATGTGTACCTCATAATACCGGAGGAATTCTAAGATCAAAGGATGCAAAGGTATCCTAAGGTTGGAAGTGGTGAAAGCATGGGTATACAGGCCTACATAATTCTCAGGGGCATCAAATATCCCTTGATTTTTACTCGGTAGCATGATTTTATGTTCCTTTGGAATGGGGTAATCAGTGAGGAACACTTTAAGCTCCTCCCTGGTTAGTGTGCAACCTTGTTGTTTTATCACAAATTTTTTATTGGTAGACATGGAGCCTTCTAAAGAACACAATAATGTATTTGAAATACAGAGAAGAAGGAGCACTTTACCTTGTTTGATCGAAGGCTTGATCGGAAGAGGTTTTAGTAGGTGAAAAACTTGGGCGAGAAATAAACTTTGTTAGGGTTTTACTTATTATATACCCTACAAGGTGAGAAATCTTGGCCCTACACGTGTAATTACTTATCCCATAACCACCGGATTTCAAAACTCTTTTAAATTTTGAAAGGACGTTCTCTTTTACCGAGGAAAATGGGTGGTTAAGATAATTAGTTGCATTAATTACGGTCAATATGAGCAAGACTTTTCATCTTCGTTCGTTGTTGTGACGAAAGGGAGGTTTCGTTCTTATTTCTGAGTCGTAAGCAATATTTCTTGTTCGTAGATATCACTTTCGACTGGGGGGCTTGATGACGTACCCTCCGATCAGGTCGAAGGATCCCCCCTTCGGCCTCAGTCGAAATTGCATTACGAAGACCCAAGTCTTTCTTCATAAGTCATTGGTGGCGTAAAACCATTCATCATTGACATGGTTACCAGTTGGGAATCCGCCAGCCGAAGGCCTATGCCCTTCGGTGTCTTCCCTTGAAGATGCCAAGACAAATAAGAACCTTGACTTGGTCTTCCCCCACGTTCCCACTATGTCCTTAGCTTCCCCTCCAAGTCCGAGATAGTGGGGATGAAGCCCTAGCGGTTACCACAAATCAGGGGACGCCCCCATGATCTCCTAAACGTGTGCTAACACTCTCCAAGCTATTTTCATCACCTATAAATAGGTTGGACGAGTCATTTCAATGGTATGTTCACTCAACACAGTATTTCACATACATCATATTATTTACAACTCATATCACATACTTACTCACACGCCGGAGGTGGTTCGCAGGGCCCAACCCCTGCGCAATCACTTAACAAAGTGTCTACTATTTCTTATTGCAGATTGGCTACAAGTTTGGCGCAAGCATATCACCCCTCATACCCTTCGATCACCATCGAAGGCCTGGTCGTACGAATTATTGTACAATCAGTGATCAAGGTGACGTTAGGCTTTCTAATGGGGGTCTCACCTCTAGGTAAATACTCCTTTCGTTTCATATTTATTATTCATATTTTCATTTTAAGTTATCCCAAATTAATTGTTTATTTCCAAAATAGATAAAAAAAAAATTAGTTCTAGTTTATCATATTATCGTCAGTTGAGGTTATTATTACAAACTTAAAAAAACAAAAATTAATTAGTTAAATGTAAGACTGTCATTTTTCAAAAAGTAAGAAGAAGCTATCAAGTTTTCTCATGCTATATGGATGCCGAAGGTACACAATAAAGTTAAAATATTTGTGTGGCGCGCATGGCATAATTTTATTCCTTCCATTGACAATTAACATGCTAGGGGACTGAATCTAACAATGATATCTTATACACATTGTGGCAAGCCAGGAGAAGATGTACTACATGTATTGTTCAGGTGCTCAAAAGCTGAGGTATGGGATCAGTGTATTTTTGGCAGGTTTTATGATATGTCGGGGGATATTACAATCGGGGATTTTTGTGGCATCATTTTGGAAGCCTATCCTACATGTTGGGACGCCTTCATGATGATTCTTTGGGGATTGTGGACAAGGCGTAACAAGCATTTTCATGGCCAAGTTAATAGAAGGGAACCTGATGTGGAAGTTATGGTGAAGCGGATATTATTAGATTACTCCAATGCAAATAAAAAGGTGCTCAAAAAATGGGTGGGAACGCCACAAACTAACTCGTGAGACGTATGGGTGAAGCCACAATTCGCCTATATTAAGTTAATTTGTGACGCAGCTTGGCAAAAAGAGTCGGGAAAATTGGGTATGGGTTTTGTAGCTAGTAATTGCAACGGAAAAGTGTTACTTTCAGGAGCTCGATCAGAATTCTATGCAGACTCGCCCTTATAGGCCAAAGCTAAAGCTGTTTGGTGGGCTACTAAACAAGCTCAAAGCAGAGGCTACTCCGAAGTTGTTTTTTAGTCCGATTCATTAACTACGATTTACGCACTCCGTAACCAGTCAATACCTCTACAAATTACGACCATGTTTTCAGATATTTTATCTAACTCGCTTTCGTTTAATACTTGTAGCTAGTCATTTGTAAAAAGAGAAGGGAGGGGTGAGCGCGGTTCCGGAACCGCACGGAACCGACCCGAAACCGATAGAACCGAGAACCGAAATACTTATAATTTAGGAACCGAGAACCGGATCGAAGAACATGTTTCGATTCCGGTTCGGTTCTCGGGTCTGGTTCGGGTATTTCGGTTCTACCCGATTGGAACCGCATTTTTTGTGTGTTTTTTTTTTCTTCTACTGTGAAGACTAGATGCTTGTAACCATTTGTGGCTTTTGAATTTCGAAACCTGTATGTTTGAGAAAAGAGAAATTTATTTATTGATTTGTGTGATGATTCTGTGAACAATTAGAATAGTATTTTTTGTATTCATTCTTAATGTTTATACGGATACTGTCGAAGTATTTTTTTGTAAGGTTCTTCAGATATCCCTCAGCCTTGTTAAGAAAGTCATCTGGATACCTGCGAGGATGAAACAACGCGTTAGTCTCGCCTCAGGTGTTATCCCAGGACCAGACTCCGGCGTGAGAGTAAGTAGGGGTTAAACCGAAGGGTATAGTATAAATGTGTGTGTGTGAGAAAATGATACCTTTTCACCAATTACTGTATGTTTATTTATACTCCTTGATGTCACTGTCTGGTCCCTGGGCCTGTCGCATTCTAGGGGCCGTTGGTGTTGTCAGGACTGACACTGTCCCTGACACTGTCTCTGGCGTCACCTCTGACAACCAGGAGCATGAGACAAATTATATCCAGGCTAAATGCCAAAGGTACTGTCAGGTCAACGACCCTTTCGGCTATAGGCCTTTCGGTACGCCATTCGGTGCGGTATTAAATCCTTCGGCTATTGAGCCGATAGATCATATACGTCGTCATGTCCCCCCAGTATCATGTTATTTGTTTATGACAAGTGACGTGATACTCAGTCTAGTCGTCCATCGAGCCGGTCTGGAGTTATTGGACTTGTCTCGTTCTCATGGGCCTGGCCGTGAACAGTGAGCCCAAGCCCATTGGCTGAAAATAAGTTAAAATAAGATTTATCGGGTTTTGTGAGATTGTGCCACATGGCAGACGTGCGCTTGCTGACGGTTCAGATTCGTCCGCGTCTTTCCCTGACACGACGGGACGTTTGGTGTCCCCACTTCCGTTGCCTATATAATTCATTTTTACCTCATTTGTCAGTTTTACTTTTTACTCTTATCTCTTTCACTGTTTGCCTTCAAGTCCTCCGGCAAATCTAGGTGCGTTATTTTTCCCTTATTTTGCCTTCGTTTGCGTTCCTTCTTCGTCTATATCCCATGGCCTCCGGTTCTGAGCGTCCCGCTTCTGATCCTGCTCCCAAATCAGATATGCATATTTATTCTTCCGTCCTTTCTGAGGGGGAATTGGAGGGTATTACTAACGAATATGGGATTCTGATGGACTTACACCCTCGATTACCCCCAACGGACTTTACCATGAATGACCTTCCGGAGGATGCCATTGGTTTGTATGAACAATACTTCGCGTTTTCGGGGGTTCGTGTTCCTTTTTCCACTTTTCTTTTGAAAGTGATAAAGTATTTCAAAGTTCACATCTCCCAGCTTGTGCCCATCGGGCTGAATAGGCTAGTCATGTTTGAGGTATACTGCCGGAGCCTGGAGATTCAGCCCACTGTGAATTTGTTCCGGGTTTTTTATAAGTTGAATAAGCAGGGGCATTGGTTCTCGTTCGAGCGCCGAACCGGAGGGGGTTCCCCGGCGCGTATCTTCAAAGAGACGTGCTCGAGCTTGAAGAATTGGAAAGACAATTTTTTCCTAATTGACCGGAGGGCCATCCCCGAGGCCATGCCCTGGAGGCATCCGGACTCGAATGTTTCGGACAATGCCTCGTCAGGTGGTTATGAGGATACTGATTTTCAGAAGTTGTGCGAGGGAGTGGTAGATCTCCTACCCATTCATTCCGGTCTTTTATTTGAAGTTGGATTAACGAAGGTCTGGAAGCATCCCGATTTTCATCCGGAGTTCAAGGATATTGATAAGAATGGTAACACAAGCATTTAGGCTTTTCCCAGCTTTTTAGAATGTCCTTCCTCCTTTGTTAACCTAATTAATGGTTTTCTTCTATTTTGCATGTGCAGTTATCAACATGTCTCAGTATCTACGATTGAGATCCGAGCAAGGGTCCAGGCTGGGCCGTGGTCATCCGCTCGCCGAGGGGGAGGAGATACCTCAACACGTGACGCAGCCATTGCCGGTAGGCGAGCGCATCCCCGAGACAAGCTGAGTGCAAAGGATTGTTGAAAAGGCAGATCCGGCAGTGTTGAAGGCGAAGGAAAAGAAAAGAAAACAGATGAAGAAACGTCAGGTCGCCGGGGGGTCATCCATGTTGAAGAGGAGGAGACCACCATCACCTTCCATCGAGATATCATCCAGCCGAGAAGATTCGCAGGGAACCCATTCGGTTACCCCTCTAAATACTGCGGATCTGGAGGGAACCGCCGAGAATATGGAGCAGGTGGCTGTGGGGGGTGGTGATGCCGGTAGTCAGGAGGAAAACTTGACAGAAAGGAATTTGAGTGATCGTGTTGAGGAAATTTCCCAGGATTTGACGGGGAATGTTCAAGGGACTGGGGGTCATGTCCAAGGTACGATTTTCCTCTATTTGGAGATATCATCCAGCCGAGAAGATTCGCAGGGAACCCATTCGGTTACCCCTCTAAATACTGCGGATCTGGAGGGAACCGCCGAGAATATGGAGCAGGTGGCTGTGGGGGGTGGTGATGCCGGTAGTCAGGAGGAAAACTTGACAGAAAGGAATTTGAGTGATCGTGTTGAGGAAATTTCCCAGGATTTGACGGGGAATGTTCAAGGGACTGGGGGTCATGTCCAAGGTACGATTTTCCTCTATTTGGGTTTTTTTTTTTTTTTTTTTTTTTTTTTTTTTTTTTTTTTTTTTTTTTTTAATATCATCATACTTTTTGTTGACACCCTTCGTCTTTTTGTAGGATCTGAGGCTGGTACATCCGGAGCGGGCGTTCGTGAGGCTGTCCTCCAGCGCGCTAGTCCGTTTGTCGGAGGTACTTTTGGCTTCTGCTTTTATCCTTCTCTTCTCCCTTTCTCCCTTTTTTTTTATGTGTGTGGAGCTAATTTTATCTTCTTCCAGGTGGGTTTGGTCGAATGGGTTCCGGCGAGCCCTTCATTCCGGACTGGGGTTTGAGGACCAACACGAGTTTGAATGATGCTGTTCAATGTCGAGATATGATGGTCAACCTTGCTCCTCCTTTTGTTCGTGCCGAACAAGAGGATCTGACTGATGACCGAGCTTTGTACCGGGGATGGTTTGAGTTGTGTCACGGATCCCTGGCTATTGCCGAAGTTTTTAAGAGGTTTGAGCGTTTGGTTCATCATTACACAGAGCTCTATAAAGCCCACTCCACTTGCTGCGGTCTGGATTCTCAACTTTCCGAGGCTCAGGATAATCTCCGTGCTCAGATGGGTGTTAATGAAAAACTTGCCGTGGATTATCAGGCTCTCCAAGCATCCCACCAAGATTGTGACCGGGGGGAGGATGAGATGGCTTCTCGTTTGGCCTCTTTGGAGAGGGAGGTGACTGAGCTGAAGGCTAGAGCGGAGGAGAAGGAGAAGAAGGTAAGATTGTTGGAAGAGTCTCTGGGGAAGAAGACCTCCGAGCTGGAGGAGTCAGAAAAGGAGGCTTCTGATTTGAGGAAGGATTTACAGGGGATTGTTATAAAAGCCAGACAAGAAGAGATGTTGCGGTTTAATTATGTGAAAGAGCTAATCCCTGCAGTGTTCATCGATTGCACGGGAGTAAGGAGTATATGCAGGCGTGGGGAGCTGTGTTCAACGCTGCTATTGATTCCGGATGGTTGGATGGTGTAAGGGAGGGCCGAGATGAAGAGCAGGTGCAAGAGATAGTCGAGGTTCAGAACGACTTTGACATGGAGGCCGTCAAAGGGTTCACCGCCGCCTATGACGAGATGTTCACCCGAAGCTTCCCCTACATTGAAAAAATCAAAACGCTCCTACCATCTTCCCTTAGTTGATCTGATGAATGTTCTTCAGGACGGAACATGCGCTACTCCCGGAGCTGGCACTTCCGGAGGATCTTAGCTTTGCATTTGCTTGTTATCTTTTGATGTTTGAATGTTTGGAACAATATTTTTATTTGTGTTGTGGCGGGCCTGCGTGCCTTTGAATGCTGTAATCAAACAATTTCATTCGTACCTTTATGGTTGGTTGTGGGCCGTTCGTGATTAAGCTATTGTGGGCCGTTCGTATATCCGGGCGGGCGTTTTTGATCATTTATGTGTACATGTTTGTGTTTGTACGTATTTCGTTGTCGCCTGTTGGTGGATACACCTGGGGGCTCATCCCTGGCGTCGTCATGCCTTCGGGGTATCTGCGTGCCGTTCGGGCGAACACGCCTCGACTCTTCCCTTAATGACTTAGCATTATTTTGGGGTATGCAGTTGCCTAACCGAATGGTATATGGGCCTTCCCTAGTGTCGTTGCACTTACGGGGGGTATAATAATTATAAGGGAAAATGACGCAAATAGACCGCGCGCCCTGAGGCTTATCACTTTCCGGACCACTTTTATTTTATATTTGAAAATAGACCGAGGGCAACCGCTGTCATTGGGCAACTCAACCACATTGCGACAAGTGTCCCGTATGTGTAAGGTATTTTTTTTGGGCAACCAACGTTCGCTGGGCAACCGTATAAAAGGGTTTTATCGTCATTTTACGTTACATAAAAAGTACACATTTGAATAGTGAAAGTACAGTGAATTTATAGTCAAAATCCAATACTCACTCGTCTTCATCATTCGTCTTCTTCACTCTCTATGTTTTTTGCTTCTCGCATAAAAACATTCTTAGTTACTTTTTTCACAAATCAAACCGTTTGCTGCGTCGGCACCTCTGTTGCTCCTAAAGTACACTGTTCATAGCAACCGAATATTTCCGTTCGTTACATTTTTTTACAACAAGAAAATCACCTTCGATTGCTCAATATTTTTGTTCCAATAATGTGGCAAAGTATGGTACGTAAATATTTTTATTGTTGTTTATTACATATGATTTATTTCCAATTCATTCTATGTTATAATGAATCGTTGTTGTTATTCGATTATTGCCTATGTTACACACGTTTTAATTCCAATTTACAATCCATTGCTCTTTTTTATGTTTGTCTGATTCGTAATTATGTAGTCTATAATACATTAGATGTAGTTAATTAAGTATCTAACATGTAGTGCCAGTTTGTAGACCAATAAGGAGTTGTTGAAATGGGTCCAGGTCCAACCATTGCATTTTCCGATATGAGTATGCTATTGTTGACAACGTTGGTATACATTCCTTCTATGGTATGAATTAATTTTTCGTTTTTGTTGACCGTTTTTAGTACTATGAATCTAAGTTAATCACTACGAGTATACTGAACCACTTTCCGTTGATAAAGCAAAAGTTAGGCCCAAAACGCCGCATCTTGTTTACGAATACATGTTTTGGAAGAGTGATTGATCTCTTGTTTGTTGAACCTGAAACACAGATCATTGATACAGGTGACGATGCTCATTATGATATGCCCTTCATTTTTTACAATCAAGGGCATGCTTTACATTTTGGTCGTCGTGCATTTTTAACTAATGACAGTGCTACGGCTTGGATATGTAAGTTTATGTTTCTTTGTCTTAATTTTGTTTATTGTTATAAAAAATGTCCTTTTAAAAATGTCATGTTTGGTGGGTTAAACATCCAAACATGAACCTTTTTCAAAGGTAAGCATGTTAAACTTTGTGGTTATTTATTACTTGTTTATAGGTAAAAAAGTAAACATACACAGAAAAGTAGATGTTCCATTTCCACCTATTTAACTCAAGGCATATGCATAAATACTAAAAAGATCTGCACAAATAGTCACAACAGATTTCAGGTGCACATATTATAGATTAAACATATAACAACCATTCCAGTTGTTTTAGTACATCAACAAACCAGTAGATAAGGTAAACAGATGTTACTTGTAAGCCATTTTTCTTTTCCCTTTGCCTTTGCCTTTGCCTTTGTCAGCCGCTCCTGCGACTGTGGAGGGATTATTTATGCCAAATTTTTTCTCTTTAATATCAGCCCATGTTTGTTTATTTGCAAGTCCTATTACCTGAATCCTTTTACCCGGGAGGTTCCGACTTTCGACATCACTAACTGAAGGCTTTTTTTCCTCAAAACTCATAAACGTTGCCCTTTTCAACAGACTGTCGCGGTAAGCTACCACATCCGGTCTGTCAGAATAGTCACTTGAGCTGTAGGTAGACAAATAGCTGGATATAGAGCTTGAATCACTTTCAGAGGTTTCCACGTTTGGGAAGTATGAAACCCATGGATTACATGGCTGCATTGTAGCTGAAGTGCTTGAGGACACTGTTATGCTTGAATCAGAAGAGATTGTTATGATATCTGCAAAATAAACAAACTCTTTAAAGATGCGTGAAACCAAGCTTAGCATTAGCAAAATAAGATTTACATAAACAAAAACCACTACCTTTTTTTTAGTCATTTTTATTAGGGTTTTGCTGATATGTGTGTGTAAAACCAGTGTTAATGTGCGTCTGTTTATGACTGCCTGTGACTATAAATCTCACTATAAAAGAAAGCCTCTACCTAACCGCATTTAAAAGCATTAACATCCTAATAAATGCTAGGTTGTTGACCTTATCCTTTTAACTTTGAAATTATAACTAAAGGTTATGCTACAGCTTAGTTTTGCACCATCCTATACATCCTAACACAATTACATTAAAACTTTTGTGACCGTCATACATGCATTTGTAACCCTGTTCAGGACTGTTTACTTAAAATCAACACTGTACATGCATCTGTAACCGTTTATTACTTGGTCTTCATGACTGGCAGTATTAACTTCCACTTTCAGTTTATGACTTTAATTACATATCCCTTAAAAAATGGTGTCTTATCTCACTATGTATTGTTTTTTTATGATACGCAGTATTTTAAATATTGCACACGATCGTATTTAAACTGTTGTTTTTCAAAACATTATCAGCCAATGTTGCATCCTTATATGTTTCTGGTTGTTTTTTTTTTCTTTTCTTTTATCAATACAATCTACTAAAACATAAGCATCAGTTACAAATAACTCTAGTATTTGTCAAACTCCAGCAGTATTCTAGATGATCCTAACAACCATCACTAGTTCTAGAATTTTACAACTGAAACCGACCTACAGAATAGTAGCAGTTGTTCAAACATAGTAGCAGTAGTTCCAATCTTATACTAGCAGTGGTATATCTTGAGCAGTCACTCTATCCTCATAACCATAACCAAAAACCCAACAATCCTCCCCTAAACTTGATATTTTCGTTCCAAAAATCATCTAGTTTGTATTTAGATTACACTGTCTTCAACTGGAGGATGTATCCAAACACCCAGCTGACCTTTGAACTATTTTTTTTATGGCTACAGGACCTTGAAGATTAGCAATCTTCGTAATCTTCAAAAACAACTGGTCAATCATTGGATTTGTAGGCTTGGTACCCTGTGGATCTAGCTTAGCTTCCAACATCTTTCTTGCAACATTCTTTGTCAGTGGATAATCTTTATCTATGAACATGAATATCTTCTCCATTGTCGTCTGAATAGCATGAAATCTACAAGTCTGATAAAGCATCCATCGTACCACTTCACAGTCTTCCCAAAACTTGTCTTCAGTATTGGGTTGAAACATATTCTTCACAGCTGTCCACATAGTCCTTGCTAAGGACCCAGTTGGACCAAGCTTTCCATATCTGAAATCCATGACCTTCCACAGCTGTTCTAGATCTTTCATCGAACTAGACCACAACATACACCCAAAATTGAAGTGTTTTTGTTTACATCCATCTTCTCTTGTGATTTCAATGACTTCTCTGTCATTTGCTGTAACAATTTGCCAATCTAGAATTGGATGTACAGATCTTAATGGTGTAGGATTAATAGGCTCTTCAGGTTGATCACACACCATAAGATACTGTTTCACTCTTTCTTCCTTCTCCATCTCATCATCCATCTTCTGTTTCTTGGAACTAGACTCCTCCTGATTAGGTCCTTTTCTCTTTTGATGGTTGTTCCCCCACAACTCATATTCTCTCTCAGAATTCATATCAATGAAATCGTCATTGATTCTTCTGCACCTATTAAAAATCTCCTCAACCCTCTCATAGGCGCAATTCCTCAAATTTTCAGAAACATGTATCCCCGTATTCCTGATATATTTCATCATATAATTCCTCATTTCTTTCTTGGTTGGAGTTTTATTCTTCGTTGCTTGATAATCTCTAAATTGTCTTTCTTGTCTCATCTGTCTCACACTCTCAGAAGCTTGGAACACTTGTTGTTCATTTTTCCATGTTTCAAGCAGTTTCTGAGAAGCTTTCTCATCTTCTTGCTTTTTCTTTTCCCTAGCAATTACATCAGCATTTAGTTCCAGATGTACTCTTAGCGCTTCTTCTTCATCATAAGCCTCCTGCTCATGTCTACTTTTAAACTTCAAAACTGGTTCTGCAATTCCTTTACCCTTTCCAATATCTGGTTGACCAACAACTGACTTCACAGGCTCACCAATCTTCAAACTTCCCAAGGGTTTAGGTGCAGAAGGTTTAATTGTAGCAGGAATGGGTGCAATGATAGGTTCAGGGATTGGTAAAGATTGCTTTAGGTTTAGCAGTTGAATGGCAACCTCCTTTTCAGCTTCTTTTGACTTTGGTGGTGATGTAACAGTGTTTGTGATTGTTGTAGCAGTGGTTGTGATAACAATGGGAATATCTGAAGTAACAGTTGTTATAATTACCTTAGAGGTGGTTCCATCAATGGCTTCTTCTTTAGAAGCAGTGGATGCAGCAACATAGGCAGTGGTTGTTGCCTGCACCACTTCCTTCTCTTTTTCTGCACAAGTACCTTTCAAAGCATCATTTATCGCTGCAGCTTTTCATTCCATGTCAGTCACTAGATAACAATCCCGATTAGCACGACTATCCAAGTCCAAAACCACATCCAAATTCACATCCTCCCCTGAATCTATGCTTTTACTCCTCCCTTGTTTGGATGCATCCTACAAACTCTGATCCTTTGATGAGCTAGCCTTCTTTCCCATCCTTTTGACTCTTCTATATGCAGCAATCCCTGGTCTCCTCATTCGCTTCGAAACGTTCAGCCTGTGCATCAACCTTTTAATAGTTCTAGCTTGAGAGGTTGTCAATTCCTGAAGACCAGATATTTTAGACTCCATCTTGTCACATTTATCCGTCAATTCCTTTAAAAGTTCCATTATATCCTCACCAATTCGACCTGTGTTAACTGGTCCGAGAGGTGTATACTGGGAATTGTCATTATGCACAAAAGCATCATTACCCGTAAATTCATGTTCAGTTTCATGTCTATCCTCATCACTCCGAGCTGTGTGACCTGCTCCGAGAAGTGAATCATAGGATGTGAGTACCATGGCATCCGACCGAGCCTCAGCATCCGACCGAGCCTCAGCATCCATGGACCCCAAGTTAGCATGTTGGCTGGGGATTCCTCCACCTGTGTTGAGCTCGAGTGAACTCTCCACATTAGGAGTTGCCAGTGGTTGGGTCTTACTTAGGTTTTCACTTACCTGGTCAGCGTCTACGCCTGAAACATTAATGAAACCCCTTCCACTCATGTCACCTCCCACACCTGTTACACCCTCATGTCCTTCACCACTACCACCAGCCTCAGGTAGCTGAGTGCCCTTCTTCCTCCTTCTAGTAACTAAAATACGTTGGGGTTCAGATGTTGAAGGTAAGGGTTCGGCAGTGGGTTGGGAAGTGGTAGTAGGGGGTTCTTCAGTGGATAGATTGGGTTGTGGATTTTCCTCCTCTATAAGTTCTGGCAGATTTAGCATGTGAGGAAACAAAGGTGTTATGGTTCCTGAAAAATTTGGGCTCTTTTTCCTCATATGGGCAAACACCTTAGGAACCATATGTAAAATGTCATACTATCTCTTATGGGGAATGGGTTCTGTTATTTGACTTTCTGCTATTAATTGAACAAACCTAGGATAGAGGTAGTATTTGCCCTGTTCTTTAATGTTCTTTTGAAAACCCTCAAAAATCATTCAAGACCAGTTAAAAACCCTTTCTTGGGATAAACATATGACAGTAGTTGCAATCTTTGAGGGAAAATCATCAAATCCAGTTGTTTTATTGCTTACACACCTGAGCAAGGTATGTTTTAAAAACTTCCATTGCGGAGAAAACATACCTTTGTGAAACTTTATACGATCCCCTTTTATCTCATAACCTATTCTTTCTAAACCTTCAAATATTTCAGCATCAGACAGATTAACAACTCCTTCAGCATCCTGAAGCTTCAAAATACCTCTAATCACCTCCTCTGTGATCAGAATCTCTGTTTCATCAACAACCGCCCTAATAACCTCTTCTCCACCTCTTTCTTGAATTTAAGCAGTCCACCAAAACTGATGTATATAAGCTTTAACAATGACGGGTTCTACAGTTAATGCATAGTGTATGGGACTATGTTTGATAAAATCAATCATCTCATGAAAACCTTCAGAATGGTCGTTCTTGACTAGGTATGCGACTAAGTTGTGGGTTGTGGAATATTCAGTTGCCATTGTATGTTGAAAGTCAATGTGATGTGGGATTTGTGAAAATTATAGTTTGGAGTGGTTAGGGTTTGTGTTCACCGCCAATTGGGAGTGTTTAAAAGATCAATTAATTGATCGGCAGTGAATTGGGGAATAAGTACAGTACCAGCAAAATGTTTCACAAAAGCCCCTGTTGTTTCCATATTCAGCAATTCTGCACTAGCAGTGTATTTACCATAACTGGCAGTGGATACAGCAAACCAGCAGTGGAAACATCACTGACTATCCCATCCTTTGACCAAGGCTACAGCTGCAAAGTCATTGTAAACAGAATGTGATGATGCATAGATTTGAAGGATTACAAACTTACACTAAAGCAATGTTCTGTGTAGCTGATGATGAACCTGCAATTTTCTTTTCAGACTCATAGACCTTCAAGTTGTTGTAGAGATTATCCAAGGTCATCTTTTCAAAGTCATCTTTGTTTCTCCAGACAACAGTGTGCATAGCCCATTTAGGTGACAAGCTTGTAATGAACTTAAGATTGATGTCTTCTAGAGCAACTTTATAGTCCGCCGATTTCAATTGATTCTCTATGGCACCACCGACTAGTATAATTAATACACTAGCAGCATTTTCGCTAACACATGCACTTGTTCGTGTTAGGGAGTGCTTACAGGTATGTTGTTATTATAACACAATCATTATGTTATGTGTTTTTCTTAAATTTCTTTTTTTGGGGGGGAGGGGGGGTTGGGGGCGGTTTAATTTTCATTATTATAACCAAACAGATATTATACAATTATGGACAACATTAACAAGTTTACTATCGTATGTAGAAATGGATCTAAAATTTTCCCTTCTTCCTCTGCAATACATATGATTACAATTATGGACAACACATACATAAATAAACTTATAATTTCTTATAGTTTGTAACCATACACCATGCTTGTGACTAGTTGCCCATTATTTGTGTCAAGTTGCCCCATAACAAATTTATTGTTGGCCAAAGTTTTTTGGGTGTTGTGTTGTAGCAGTTTGACTTTCAGTTTTGAAGACACTAGTTCCCTTCAAGTACATGACACTATTTAGGACCTTCCTTTTCTTTACAACTATTCACCATTAATAAACTTTCCTACTTTTTTTAAACCCCTTTTTTTGTTTACCACATAAAGGAATACATAGCGTGCACCTAAGAATAAACTGTGTTGGTTAACTAGAAGCACCCCAAAATAAACAACATAAATCTGCTTGCTTCCCTATTTAAACAATTTTTTTTCATGATTTTAATTTACATTCTGTCTCTCCCAGTTGCCCACCGTATCTATGTGGTTGCCCAAAAATATTACTCGTTCTAGTAACTTGTTAGACACATGTTTCATTCCATCTTTTATGGGAATACGTAAACTATTAAATTAATGGACATAAACAGTTCAAGTACATGACACTAGGCAGCACCATCATTTCAGTACGTCTTTTCCTCATTATTAAAGTTTGTCCTACTTTTGTACATCCCCGATTTGGGCTATTTCAAAATATCCATGCAATACTGAAGAAACCACAGGCAACTGCACACATACTCGGAGTTTATGACATAAATTGCTAGTTATATTATAGTTGTATATTGTTACAGAAAAATATAAAGTAAATGTACACCTAATAATACCATTTGTATGTTAACAACAAAGGTAAATAATATTTTTCCTAAGCCATACACATCATAATGTTATGGACCACGTGGCATACATGACTAAAACATTTGTTTGAATTGCAAGTAAACAACAGGCTAACTGGCTTAGTTGCCCCCAAATGGTTTAGTTGCCCAAAAATTGTTCTCTTTGGGCCAGGAAGCGTATGAGTACTAGAGAAGCTTCATTAATTGCATTTGGCCTAATGTGCATTTTTAATTACTTGACAAGAAGCAACTATTGACCACTTGACTATCCACATTTACATATATTGACTTTAATTGAAAATAAATTCCATGTCACCCCTCACACCCCATTTTGGTTATATAAACGGACACCATCTAATTTATTTTCAAACAACTTTTGTCAAGTGACACACACTACCCACAACAGCATTTACTACAACAGAAATGGATAACAATATTTACGACATGGCTAACACTGTGTTTGTGCGTAACAATGGACGTGACTTAAAGTTCATATGTGACATGCATGCAAAGGTGATGGAGCTAACTCGTCGATGCAGTGTGCGGGGTGAGCAGATCAAGCAGTTGGAGTGTGTGCTTGGGTCCACTTTTGGCAGTGCTTGTATGGAAATCCTGTGTGAAATCCAGGATGAGGAGCTACAAAAAAAAGGACGTTGATGAGGCTCATCAGTGAGACGCATCTGCAAGTTCTCAAGAAAAGCTCCTTTCTGGCCATGATGCACAAAAAATATTAAACCTCTACTCCTAGCTTGTTATGTGCTCTCTCTCAAGTTCTGTCATTGTCATCTTTTTTTGTTTTGGACTCATTATTAATGTTTTTGCTTCGTTACTCTCTTTTGTTATCTCTTAATGTAATGAAATGAAATCTATTATAAAAAATTAAATTCCGAAGCAATTGGCAAATGGTCGAATTTATACGAATCACGCATAACAAACATATAATACTTTTGGACAAATCTTGAATTAACAACTATTTTTAATCCTTCTTGAACAATCAACTTTAATTTATGAATAACTTGGTTATTTCGAGTATACAATAGTAACATTTTTGACAACCTTCAACAAGATCACCCCTGTATGTAATTTAACAATCTCAGTAATTGTACATGCCAAACTACCAGTTGTTCTAGAGCAAGCAAACGTTTTTTTTGATAAGACTAGAATACGTCCGAACGACTATAAGATTACATGTAGGCAATCCGAAATCGATCTTAAGCAAGGGGGATTTTTTGTGATTGTGGTGTGTGGGTTTGTATATTTTTATATCGATTGGCACATGGTCAATGGTTGCAAGTTGATGATCCTGCTGACGTCGCGCTAGCTTATCGCGAGAATATGATTCGGTTTTTTATATAGAGTTAGATTTTATCCTTTGTATCAACAATTTTTAACTTATCTCCAACAGCACTTTCGTTGTTTTATCATGCACTATCGGTTTTCAATATACGATATTGTATCAAATACATTTTACAATCAAACATATACCATGCCTCATCCATTGATATATTCATTCACACATTAAGGCCCATATTATTACAAAAACACACTACACATAAAAATGTTAAACAAAATAAAGTATCATTTACCCCATTACTGTTTCCATATCAAAATCAATGGATAATAAGTCTCATATAATATATAAGTACATTGTTAATAGTAAAATAATACTACCTTTGCTAATATATAGCAAATGTTCATCAAGATCACATTTGTACACAAGTCAGGATGCCTATCTCCAAACAATCTCTTTCATCTAAAAATGCTTCTAAGCCTTCAGTTGCCTTATTTGATCTCAAACTAAGGTATGCATGCCATTACCCTTCCTAAAAATGTTTATATGTTACCGCGTGGTTCTCACTTGCCTTGACTATATTTTTTACCATACTTGCTATTCTTATTTGTGTACATTTATATACCTTTATTACAGGACGCCAGGGTTTGTAGCTGCGTATCCTGTATTTGATATTCACTACGATGGTACCTTCATTTGGTTGCCTAATTTAAGTTATGAGTTTGGCCGAACCCTTGCGCTAAGGTTTAGTAACTCCACAAGGATGAACTTTAATCAAATGCTTGACTTGTTGGCCTACAAGCTTGAGTGTGAGATAAGGGATTTGTATTTTTGCAGGCCAAGATTAGTTCTTTCAACTGGTTTGAAAATTATTGAATGTGATAATGATATTAAAAGGATGTATGAACTTGCCGAGGAATATGGATTAATAGGCTTGTACGTTGCACATAAACCTGCTAACTTATCATGTTTCTACTATCCTAACCTAACTTTTAATCTTCTTGATAAGGAAATGCATGCAAAGCTTGCGATGCATGATAAACTTGTGCAAATTGCTACATCTAAATCTTACTCTGATATTCTTGCATGGGAGGAGGAAGAAGGGCGTTCACCTCCCCTAAGAACCCCTCCTTCCCAACCTAGACGTAAAGGAATTGAATTCCAAGGAAAGAATCTTTTCATGGATTTTTTGCATAGCGAAAGTGTTGATGATGCCATTGAGTTCAGTGACGATGAATGGTACTATGGGGGATTTGTGAGTTGTGTAGCAATGGATGTTGGGTGGTCTACTTCCCCACCATATAAACGGGTGCAATGGGTTATCGAATACGATGATACCACTTTAACGAATGTACCGACAAATTCTCTTCCAAATCAGGTTTTGTTGGATGCAGGATCTTCTTCCGTTCCACATCAAGTAGGGACTTGTGTCAAGGCCAGGTACGGCCATAAGGTTTAGAGGAAACCGTATGCAAGGAGGCTATGCTTTGAAACACCAAGAGCGGGTTTACGGAAGTTCAAGATGTTGAGGCATTTCAAGGCTCTAACAAGAGATCGACGTCGAGGAGGTTCGAGATTAAAACCAACTTCGTATTTAAGGAACGGAAGGTTGGAGTGTAGGTATTGTTATGCAACATGCTAATGGTGTTGTTAACGTTTACAGCCAGTTGTGTTAACATTACTTTAAAGTCACAAAAGATTGTCTAGTCTAGGCATTTTTTGTAAGGCAATGTGTATGCATTGGCCAGACTTGTTTGTGTTTACCCACTTTGACCTTAAAGAAAGGCACCCAAAAAATGTATTTGACAGTTTTTCAGCTTGATTATACATTTTTTTTCATATTGTTTCTCAAGTGTTTGCATTTACCCACTATTTACTAACAACATGTTTATGTTACTTGGTCTTCAGCACTAGCAGTACTAACGTGCAATAGCAGTTTTTAGTATTCATTCTCACCGGTCGTAATATACATTTCATGTTTTGCATTATATTGCATCTCCATGACTACCTTTAGAAAGAGCAGCAACAACCAACGAGAGCAGCAGTTACAACATTATCATGAATTTGTCCTCTTCGCAATAGTCGTTATCATATTCAATGAAACCCTTTGTATACTTACAGAAAAAAACTATAACACATCACAAATTTCGGGAAACTAGTTTAAGATTGTTTCTACTTTATGAAATGCAACAGGGTATAATGTTGATTATGTATTCAAAAGATCTAAACCTGAATCTGTTACTCTAGGGTATCTTGTTTATGTGATCTATGTTGTTGCTTACGTTATGTAAAGGTAATTTGTACCGTATATATTTTGATGTTCCGGTGCGCTTTACAATTTAACACTGAACATAAAAACTTGCAACTTCTCCAAAAGTAAATTACATATAGAATTAAACATTTATATCTATTCCATTACATTACTTGCCTATTAACATACCAAGTCCAACACAAGTAACTGACAAAGATCCTAACATAATGAAAAACAACCTATCATACAGCTTCAACTTTGACTTTGCATCAGTCAACTCTTTGTCCAAGATTGACTTGTCCAAAGCAAGAGTATCAACCAAGTGTTCAATATCCACTGACTTCTTCGATCTTTTCTCCTTTTCAAAGAACCCATACACCAGATCTTTATAGTATCCACTGGGCAGATCATCATCCAAAAACTGATATACATCACAAATAGAGCATTTTACGAAACGCTTCCCAGGGTTTGCCCTTGTTGTTGACGTCTTGACTGGTAGACGAAGATTGCATCTGCAAAAGTATTCAACTTTGCCACCAATTAGTCAGGTAGTAGCTGAAGTTCTGGAAGTCATGATAAACAAGTTTTTAATTAACAAGTTTGTGGAAATGTTGGAAAATGTTGACCGACAAATTGGGTGGTGGGGAGTTTATAAAAGTTGCAAAAAGGTACCTTTTAGGCTTCGTTTTTGGCCCAAACAAAACTTTATTTAGACATACTTACAGCTTAATTTTGTTGTAAAAAGTAGAGGGACCTAGCATGACAAACACTTAAACTTTTTTACCCCACACATCACTTATCCTTATGGTCCCGACCATCAACATCCCAACATTCCTGCTTTATACCCTATGTCACTTTCATTGAAGATTACAAAAAATAATCGGTGTCCTTTTCATCTTTTTTTAGGAAAAAGTCCAGGTTTGTTGTACTATCCCGTATGTACTTTGTTACCTTATTCGCTGATACTCGTTGACATATTTATATATGAATATAAATAACTGTGCAGCTTTATATTTTATATTCTATTAGTAAATTATTATTTAATTTAAAGTTATTGAATTTGTTATTAGGGTTTATGTTTTATAGGTATGGTCAGTATACCCCTTTAAGTCTAGTGGTTGCTTCTAATTGTTATTAGTATTTATGTTCTATAGGACATGGCGGAAACCAAAGAAGTCATATTTAAAGTTCACCACAACGGGAAGTTTCAATTTCAGCCACTCCGCTATGTAGGTGGTCGCCTTGCTGATGTATGGTGTTTTAGCTCCAGCAGGGGTGCATTTACAAGGGTGCTTGATCATGTTTTCAATGATATTGGAGGAGGAAAATGGGCTTTATTTTATGGTGCACCAAACAAGTCACTCGAAGATGGTTTAACTTTGTTGCATACAGACAATGACGTTCGGCGAATGTATGACATTGCGGATGAGACTGGATCAATGGACGTCTACGTTCTGCACAAGCAACAGCCTTTGTCACAATTTTATTTAAAAAACATGGTTTGGCAAGAAGAGGACGCTGGCATGCGTTGCGGTAGTGCAACACCGTTCAAAAGAAGGAAGCTAACAACCCGTGTGTCTACAACGAAAACTGATAAAGGGTTTGAGATCAGAGAAAAAGGGGGTAGTGCGCAACAAACTGAAAAACGGTTGCAAGAGGAGGGTGTGGAACTCCGAACTGGAAATGCCACCGAGAAGGGAAAAGATATACGCTTTTATGAGGATGTACATGAAAGCAAGCCAGGTCATGGGACTACCAAGGGAAAAGAACCAGTTGTTGAGCAAGAGGGTGTGTCAAGAAGTGGAAAAAGGGTTTCTCTAACCACTTACAGGCGGGCCATACAGAACGGGAAAGCGATTATGATGGAGGTCCTGGATTCCTGAATGATGGTTTGGTACGTTTATAGACTGCGTTTTTATATGCAATGAACATGTTCATACCTCACAGATGGATGACCCCTATTAGCTAGCAACCGCATCACACAAATAAGTAATAGTTTTTTGATCCATCCGTTATTACAAAGCCAAATACACACAAACGTTTACCTTACACAAAACACACTATAGTAGGACTTAGTCAGTGAATGTATTATTAAAAACCATGTTCCCGCTTACTTTAAAAAGCTGTTTGGAGTAGGGAAATCTGATAGAAGAGTGATGTGTGGAGCGGACGAGCTTGGTTGTTCAGTGGTTTGACTTGAGCTGATGTGATTCGCCGCATTAATCACCCCATTATTAGGGTCTCCATTTGCCTCGCTTTGGCTGTTGCTAGTTAACTGAGATGATTCCCCCATCTTACGAGCCTTTATTTTTGCACCTGATGTACCTGGCTTAGACTTTCGTTTGTAACCAACCACTCTCTGTACAAGTGTGCCAATACAGGTTAGTTGCCATTTAACAACAAAACCTTAAAATTTTTTGTAAAGCTGAACAAATACTTACTTTTCTTTTCACCAAAGGTACTCTACATGTTAGGTGGTTGTGGCCTTTTGTGCCACACCTTCCACAATAGTTGCTCTTAGGCGCCTCACCTTGAGATGGTATTCGGTCTTTATTTTTAGGCCTGCCTGAATTACGCTTACCGATAACAGGGGGCAACATAGCTTCTACGTTCACTTCAGTGTCCCACAGCGTCATATCTTTTAATGGGTAAATGATGTCTTGGTACGTTGCTTTAATAGTTGTATTATAAAACCAAGCTTTTGCCAATTTCTTAACACTGGTCAGGCCTGCAAATCTACCTACAGCACAAACATGTCCGCAAGACAAGCCTGAAAGCTGCCATTTGCGACAACTGCATTCACCATGTACCAAATCAACAACATAATGTTTTTTTGTGTCGTGTACTTCATACACTTTGTCCTTAAGTATTCCCAAAACCTTCCAGTTTGCACTTTTTTCCATTCTGTCTTTCACTTTGGCGGTCGCCCAGTCAGTAAGTTCGTCATCCGGTGCATCTAACAATTACACATATTGACACATTACTGAATACGATAACTTAATTATTGCTCAATAAACTATCTAATAATAACAGAATATGCTCTACCTGCATGTTTTGCTCGTCGTTCGTAAAACCATTTTTGAAGAAGACCTCTAAACCATTCCATCAACATCGTTATTGGGATCTTGCGCACATCCTTTGTTAAATAATTGATCGATTCCACATTGTTTGAGGTCAGGTAGTTGTACCTGTTTGCAGGGCAATGTACCCTCGACCATTTTTCAGTACCTGCTGCAACTAGTTTTCTGTGAGCTATCGGTCGTGCTGCACGAATCTCAGACATTAGGTTTACAAATTCCTCCCTTGTGTAAGCTTTGCACGTCTTCCAATATAAACACTTTAGGCTATCGCTTTGCATACGTGTATTCAACATCAAATGGCGACAACAATACCCGTGAAAGGCATTTGGAAAAACATTTTTACATGCTAGGGCTATTGCATGATGTCTGTCAGATATAATTGCCAAATTAGCAACTTCCCCTATGGATTCTTTCAGGTTTGTCAAAAACCATGTCCATGATTCACCACTCTCACCTTGCGAAACACCGGTGGCAATCGGTATAATTTGATTATTTCCGTCCATTCCCACCGCTACCAGGTTTGTCCCTACGTAGGGCCCTTTAAGATGTGTCGCGTCGATTATGATCAGGGGTCGCATATAGCATAGGAAACTCTTAATATGTAAAATATAAATGCGATTACATACTGGATAACAACACATTGTATATCAAGGTAAAATCATCATAAACCATGTATTTAAGTGAACTTTGTATACTATTCTAATGCATTGCTAAGTAAATTAATAACAAATAATTTGTTTTATGTTTCTACTGACATGTGCTGTGAAACAAACAATACTATCACCATGCGTAGATCCAATTCCGAATGTTTTTGTGCTTATCTGACATAAGTTGTTAGATACTTTGCTAGGATGCTCAACTTTTATAAGACAAGTAAAAACTAGTTGTATGTAAATATTTTCTGGTTTTATGATTGTATAGTTTTTTATATTCCATTTTGTGTTGTATACAAGTATACTACTCAACAGTCGCATGCTAAACTTAAAACCATGCCTATTCACCAACACACTTGTATGAAAAACATATCATATATTAGACAAGATTTATTTAAAAACATGCAAGGCAATTAGCTTACCGCAACAACGAAAGATATAAAAAGGTTCTTAAAACGTATTTGATCGTCTGTCTCAATGTGTGTATCAGTCCCCTTGTTTGCGAGCTTTAGGTTATGACAGTAGTAGGGTAACTGCGCAAACGATGCCTTTGGACAGCCCTGGGTTGATTCCACTGCCAATTGTTTCCCCCTCCAAGCTTTTCTATATGAAACATCTATAGTCAACTCCATATTCAGATCATGGATAATGTCCTTTGGCTTATAAACGCGTGTAACATCTGTGATTTTGGGAAGTAGTAATTTAGACAGGGTTTTTGCTGTAGCATTTCGATGATTTGGATTGAACTGGATTTTGGAACATGTATGACAGTCATTAATTGCAGTGATTCTAAACTGGATACAGTTTGGAATCCTACGACAATTTATGTGCCAATCACATTTTGGCTGCACGCATTTTACTGCGTACCTAATAGTACACGATTTATGAACATAAAATTCATACCCTTCTTTTAGGCATTTCAAAAATACCTCATATATGCACTCTGCCTTATCATCAAATCTATCATTCACTTTCATAACACCTCTATCTTTACTTTCAAGTCTGCTAGCAATAGGTGGTGGTTGGGGTGTGGGCGGTATATGAGTAAAGTTGTTTCGTTGCCATATATTCGCATCTTGCTCAGGTAACAACGTATCATTAAGATCCACATGTAAATGTGGGGAACAAGAAGACTGGGTTGCCACAACGGGTTCTTTAACCTGGTTGATGCATATGGTTTGCACCTCTGACTGCGACCCATCAACTATAGTTTTGAAAAAATCCAAGTCATCGTCGTCAAGTATGTTCGTTGTGGTTAAGGCGATGTTGTATGTTAGACTTATTCCGTTTACATCATTAACTTTGAACTTTTTCTTGATGTACCGCACAAGACTCGAAAAATTAATGTCAACTGGGAGTAAAACACCACACACAAGATCTTCATACCGCATAAACACCTTGCATTTCGCAACAGAGTTCATTTTTTTTTATGATGTTATTTTGTTTTGATTAAAATTTTCTGCTGTTATGTGTTGAGTGAAGTAAATAAGCACATGGAAACTAGGGTGTGGTTATATTTGGTGAAAAGCTATAAACATTAATAGTGTGTCGCAAGGTAAATATATGATGATATGCATATGAATTAAGGTTGCCCAACGTACAAGACATATTGACCAAGTATGTCCTATAGTTGCCCAGATTGCGTCTAGGATGTTGGCCTGCGGTACAAATTAAGTTCCCACATGACACTAAAAGTTGTTGCCCAGAGTACATCTAAAAGTGTGGGCCAAAGTACCAATAAATGCTAAGGACCCATTGTACAATATATTCTTTAAATATTAAAGGTTGCCTAAAGTACTAACTTGGTAGCCTAAATACAAAATTAGTTGCCCAGATTAAATCTAAAAGTGTGGACTGACGATAAACCAAAACGAATGATCGGTGCCATGTGTCGAATAGTCCATTAGGCCTCGCTTGTTCCTTTTTTTATCCAAAAATTGTGGCACGAACACTTATAAATTACTTATATCGTTATTAACAAAATCTAACAACAATTGTTTTTACAAGTAGTAATTCAACAATTGTTATACTTTTTTTAAACTTTAAGTTGCTCCAAGTCGAGTGAATATCTAGTCGCAACAAAAGAGGTACTATTTATTATCGAGCAACGGGCAAACAATTAATTCCCTCGACTCAAAATTAATGAACCCGATTGTTTACCCTCGTGTTCAGTTTATTATCAATTCAAACCATAATCACCAATCCAATACAAATGTTTACTTTCTCACTTTATTTTGGCCTCAAATCAGGCGTACAACTAGTTCTTTCATCAAGTATTGCCAAGCTTTTGGATGAGCTTTATTCTTGTCTTATTTTTTTTGGCGCCTTTGGTCCCTTTTCCCGCCCAAAGTCTTGGAAACCGTCCATCTACATACAATACTTGGATAACCCTTAACCCAAAAATTAAAATTAAAAAAAAAAAAAAAAAAAAAAAGAAAAAAAAAAAAAAAAAAAAACCTCCATTTACCTCTACACCTCTTTATAGCTATCGATTGTATACCAAAAAACAGGACACACATAAGACGTATTCCCTTACAAAAATTACCACATCAATGGATGCAAATGGTTACTTTCAAAATGATGCAGAAGAGTACGCGTTTGTGTTAAACAACTATTTGTTGTTTGACGCGGTTATTGATGCTTTCGGGGAGGAACCCATTTCAGAATTTGGGTCCTATAGGGAGGTAGATACGAGGATGAGGAAAATTATTTTGAACTGGCTCCATACAAAAGACTTTTACTGGGATGAGGTTTATGGAATGAATGATCTGGAGGAGGATGAAGAAGATGAAGATGATGAGGAGGATGATCAACAGGATGCAGAGGTGGCTCAAAGTGAGGCGGTGGATCAGCAGCAAAATCGGGTGGAGCAGACAAATGTGGTAGTGCAACAAAACCAGGGGGAGCAACAACATGGGTTTGAAGACCCTTATGATCTGGAAAACAGGATTAGCCGGCTTGAAATTTTGTTTCAACAACTCAAAGCCAGGAAAGAAATGAAGGAAAGCAGGGAAGAGAGCTGTGGTTCTAACAACTTGGTTTGAAATGGGGTGAGTGGAGCAGTTTACGATGATGGTGGTTTGTTTTTCGTGTCTTTTTTTTTTAATTTTTTTTGGGTTGTTTGTTGTTTTACTTCTTTTCTATTTTTTCATCTTTTGTTTTTAGGTCGGATAATTAGATGTATGGTTGCACTGTTATGAATGTTTGTTGCCTTTAAAAAATATGAATGAAAAACTAGCAATGGCAATTGAGTTTCTGGTGCTAACCATGAGATAGTGCTTCTAAGCGTAATATGAATGAAAAACTAGCAGTGGCAATTAAGTCTAGCATTTATGGTGATATGGTTATGAATTATGGTTGCCCGATAGTACATGACGTATTGCCCAAATATGGCATTTAGATGCCCAGATTGCAAATTAGAGGGTGGCCTTAAAGTCCAAAATAAACTGCCCAATTACATCATAGAATGCAAAGCAACTCGAATCCGAGTATATTATTACAACATAAAAAGGTTGCTCTACTTTAACAAATAATGAGCATCACACTGCACAAATTTACTATTAAAACAGTAAATAAGTTGGATTAACGTACAACACAATAAGCATGACCTACTAGCAATTGTAGTAAAGTACAAAAGTTGGTGTAAAGTAGAAAAGTTACTCTTAAAAACGTGTCATCATTTCGTTCATGTCTTCTATCACTAGCAGTAGTTAATATAACCAGCAGTTGTAAGTATACAACCAACTCAGTTTTACTAGTATTAAAAATAACTAACGGTAGTAAAAATAACTAACAGTTGTATGTATACAACCAATCCATTTTATAATTTCAGATATTTGATTTAAGTAATAGAGCATAAAAGTAGTGTCGTATTTTTTTTTTACGTTTAGGAATGTCACATAAAGTTCGAAATAATCAACTCAAATCAATCTAACTCTACGCATCTGATAACCTGAATCCGTTATGTGTTTACATCAAAGTTAACATGTTGATGATTTTAGAGTAAGTGATGGTCTATAAAATAGTTTTGTTCCATCATAGAATAAATGTAGTCGAAGATAATAACAACTAGGCAATTATATTGACTCAATTATAAACATGTTGATGATTTTAGAATAGTTTTGTTCCATCATAGAATAAATGCACTACACTATTACAGTTGGCCAATGTACAAAGAATTGTACATGTTGTAGGATCGTGAATATTATGTTGTTTGATGATTCGGATGGTCTAGGATGATGATAGTATATGAATGTCATGGTTAGAAAGATGAAGAGAGTAGAGAGGGAATTCTAGAGAGATAAAAAAAGTGTAGAATATTAGATTAGAACTTCCAACCCTCTACCTTGCAAGGTAGAGGGTATTTATAGGTTACAAACTAAACGGCCTCCTGACGGCCTGTGGATCAGGTATACAGTGGGTAAAGACCCGTCCTTCCTCCACGGTGTTACACTACGCTAAACTAGGCTAATAACTAACTAATAAAACAGTAAATAACGTAACTAACGATTTGTCTACGAGCTAACTTATGCTAGATGACACTTGGGGTGACCGACTCTTTACTATGGAATTTTCTAATTTCTAACAATCTCCCCCTAAGGGAGGTCACCCCATGTTTTACATTTCGAATCCTAGCATTCTATTCTTGACTTTGTTCTTGAGCTCGTAGACTTCAATTCTTCAATTCCGCAATCTTTGTGCTTAAGTAGTGCAACTTGAAAGTCCGAATGCTTTGTACTTTAAGTGGAGGCCTTTAACTGATCCACATCATTGATGATCTTTGAGCTTTCATTGAGATCATCAGTCACAGTAAATCTCTCTGGATCATCAATAGTTGTGTTGCCTTCATGTGATGTTGTGACTTTTGGACCGACATGCTCACTCTTTTGAATCATGACATCTTTCCATCAGAGTAGCGGAAGCCTTACTGGTTCATGATATTTGCAGCAGCGAAGTAGAAGCATAGTATGAAATATCATATCCAGGTTATGTAGATATGCACCAGTCATGATTTCTTCAAATTAAGTGTGGATGCTGTGAGCATGCGGCTTTGGATTGACTCCTCAATTCTGATCAGCTGCAATCGTCGGGGTGTACCTGCATACGACAGTTAGCAATAAAGAGCACGAAAGTGTCTTTGATCACTTTCGTTGAATTGAGGTACACGGCCCACGGTTCCCCGTTGATCAGTACAAGTACTGCCTGTGATCAGGTAGGATTCCTAAGAATCTCCTTGACAGGGTTTCGCAGCTGTTCTAGCTATTCTCAAACCGGAACGTCTCAAAGAAGACAACACGGAGTGAGTGAACCAGCAAATTGAGATTCACTGATTGATGAAAAATGATTTGAAAAACCATTGCGTATTGCTTGAAGAAAGAGTTTTGCAATACGACAAAGGTTTTGTGAGAAAGATCAATTTTCAATCAAAATACTTTTTGTATTAGAGAATGAGTACACATTCGACGTGCTAGCGAAAAGAAGAGTCTCGCACATCGAAAGGTTTTTCTGAAAGTATTTTTCAATCAGAGATACTTTTTGAATTTGAAATGAATACACATTCGACGTGCTAGAGAAAAGAAGGTTTGCACATCGAACGGTTTTTCCAAAAGTATTCGTCAATTCCATTCCTGGACCAAGGTTGATTCAAGATTGAATCTCCCCATTGTTTCTATCCAGTTGTCACAAGCTTGATCTTACGAGAAGATCTCACATGTCACCCACCAAGAGCTTGTTTGATGTTGGCTCTAGAAGGATTTCCATCTTCATCGTGAATATTGTTACATATCACTCGGATGTTCTGGCAATACCACAAGGATAACGCGTATGACTCTTAATATATTCTTACTTTCCACATTGTGTGAAACAGCAAGTCTTCATTAATTTTGTGTCCTAATGAGATATTGTGGATGATCTCTTGGCTCTAGACTCAATTGTGCATTTTTGGTTCCTGTAACGGAGACTAGGGAGAGGGTCTCCTTCTTCAATATCAACAATCTCTAAGAGAAAGTCGATAGATTATTTCGGTTCCCCGTGAGAATGAAACAAGCCCTTTTAAGAGGAACTTGAGTAGCTTGGGAAGTTTAGTGCAGTGCGTCACTGGGTCCATGACGTCTTGTCTTCAATACCAGTGTTACCTTAGTAAGCACTAGTAGCATATGTATTGAACCCGGATTCTGCCCTAAGGTTGAATTATTGGAGGGCTATTTCTTTTCACCCTTTTCTCATTTCATTTCTTTTTCATTCTTCAACCCCTTCAATGCTTACCGAGACTTCATAACTAAAACCTTGTTGGGTTTATTCCAGTACTAGCTCTGTCTCAGTCCGCACTCTTCCCATATTCTCATTTTTCTCCTTTTTTCAATATTCCTAAGGACTCTACACTATCTAGTGGATTGTCCCTGGGAAGATCCCTCCGGTTCTGGTGGATCGTGGGAACTAATACCTAACCTCACAATCCTTATAACTCCATACATAAAGTAAAATGGTCGGTCTTTTGGTACAGTTCATTCTTTCATGAAACCAATTGAAAAATCATTTGGAAAAACAATCAAGGTACTTGTGATTCGAGATCAAAGCATTTTGTACCCTAATAGTTTTGATCATTTAGAAAACCTACCCCTCAACATGTGCATATGATTTAGAAATTGTTTAGCACATGGAGGCAAGAGGACTTTGAAATATTTTCTTAGATCACAATTTTCATAGAAAAAGCCATTTGATTTTCTTGGTAAATTCTCCCCCTCAATATGTGCATAGGATAAGAGAAATCATTTTAACGCATAGAGGCAAGAGTTCTTTTGAAGCACATCCACGAACACAAAAGCCATTTAAGAAACCATTCGCTCCCCCTCAATATGTGCTTCGAGATTCGAAAGCGTTTAGCACATATGAGAGAGCAGCCTGCACAATTGAATCAAAATGATCACTTTTTATCAAATTTCATTATTAAATCACAAATTCTCCCCCGATCAAAAATATCAAACCCTTTGAGATTTTGGATCCCAAGTGATTTAATAAGGTTTAGAAAACATGGGAGAATATGTGCCTGGTTTAAATACTCTTCTTGTTTTTGGATAAATCCTCCTCCTCAACATGTGCATTGTGTATTTGAAATCGTTTGGCACATGGAGGCAGGAGTGCCTATAAAGGACTAAAGCCAATTCCATTTAAACAGATAAGAGATTTAAATCACTATCTCTCCCCCGATCACAAATTTCAAACCAATTGAGATTTGTGATCCCAAAAGATTTAAATCATTTAGAAAATTTTGGGGAAAGACGTGGCAAGATTTGTTTTTGAAAAATGACAGATAAGGAACAGTTTTTCGACATTAAAGATTGTTAGTGTCAGGTATGATAGTTTTAAGAGACCTTTTAAGTAAAATAAAACAATTTCACAATCAAACAAGAACATAAAAAATTTCATTTTGACAGATCTTTGAGTTTTAAAGAAAATCATACCATGACATAACATTAAATCTTTAGATCACCACTTATTGTTGTACAAACCGGAACTTTTGTGAAGAAATATCGTTTGAAAATATTTTATTTTAAATCACTCTCCCCCTCAATCGATGACCGAAGTCGATAATTGAGTGACATAGGTTTTGATAAAAAGAAGTCCGGTGATTTTCAAAATTAAGACCAATTTATTTTCAAAACAATATTTTCCATTTTCAAAACAATTTATTCAAATTTTTCAAAATTGTTTGAAAATGGTATCCTGCACAAAGATACGTTAGGTGGTTGAGAAGCTTCCGTTGTTGTTGCTGTAGGGTTTGGAAGAAAACCATCTGCAGATGCAGTGAGACTTCTTTCGTTGCATTTTAATGCCAACTGAGGTCAAATTAAGCTCCGTTTCTTCATTTGATGATGAAGAAAACCGTCTGCTGATGCAGTGAGACCTTTTACGTTGCATTTTTCCATGCCAACTCTCCATAGAAGTCCAATTAAGTTCCGTTTCTTCATTTGTCAACCCAAGATATAGTTACCCTTTCCTTTCGGAATCCAATCATCTTCAATTGTGGGATCCGGATCGGGAACATTCTTATATCCATGATATCTGCATACATTAGTGAACACATATACAGATATATGGTGGTCGACATCACCCATAACAGCAATCGACTAATTAAAAGTCAATGCAACATATCAATCAGTTCGTATAAAGCATGGGAATAATGTGTTCATCAAACTATAATCATCTAAACCTAACAATCACATCCTAGAAACCTAGTCCTTCAACATAGGCAATTATATATTTTTAATTAAGCACGTAGGATAATTAAGAAAGTCCTTTAGATGATATAAATTTGAAAACATTCTCCCCCTCAATCAATGACTCATTTTCTGAAAAGTTTAAAAGCGCTGAAGTCATTGATTGAGTTTGCAAATTTTCTAAAAACTCTGAAACTGATTGATTTACAAGCAACTCAAAATTACCACCAATTTTTGAATACACCAAATATTTTTCTGAAGAATTTTAGAAGGAAAAACATTTGTGTAGGAACAGCAGTCCTTCGAAATACTTTCCTTGTTTTGTTTTAGGATAAGTGCACGATTTTTTTTTAAAATGGTTTAGAGCAGCACTTTCCTTTCTTGAAGACCGGGTCGCTATCTGAAATAATAGCAAGCCATGGTTTTAGCGCGGGTCACAGTCTGAAATAACTACAAGCCATTTTTTTTATTTTTTATTTTTTTTAGACATGATTTGGAAAAATAATATTTACACCTCCTGCTCGAACTTCATCTATGGTCCCGTGCCATTATTGATTGACATTTCTAAGACCGTAGATGTTATCGATACCAGAAGACATGTCTTGAGAAAACATATTTTTGGTATTTTGAAATTTTCTGATTTTTATGGGTTTTTGTTGATTTTATATTTTTCTATTTCCTTTTTCTTGGTTTTATATTTTTGTATTTTGTTTTTGATAAATATTTACAATGATAGAATAGATGATATAATTTAAGAGGATGATGATACGAGTACCGAGATAAGGATATCGAGCAGCACATCGTAGTAGATAGAATTCGTCATCTCTTAAACTTCCACCACCAAAGCTTCCGAGGCTCTTGCACTGAAGAAAGAAATTGAACCATCTGAAAGTGAGACTTTGGCAGCTTCCCCCCAAACCGAAAATCCTCATGTTGAGCAGATTCGAAGCTCTATTTCAAGCTTGCTATAGCCAGGTGCACAAAGAAGCACACCATTATCATAAACCCAGTTGCTCCTTTTAATAATAATCACCGTGATTCTTCGTTCGAGGCTATATCATCCAATAGAACAACAGCAACGTATCATCCCACATTAAATAATCTTCTCAAATTTCCTTTCCACTGAAGTCTGAAGCGATCCATTCCAAAAGGTGTCAAGAGAACACTTCCCCCGTGTAATTGAAATGATGCAGTCCGTCTCTTAGTATAATGCTCAAGAGCCCGAATACACAAATAGATTTCCAAAGAATAAATGATACAACCAACCAATGCACATTTATCTTTCCTGATGATTGTGTATGAAGCTCAAGAACCCGAAGTACTCAAATGCCTCCTCACTTGTGTGCCTCTTTTTATCTTCAGAAACTTTCTCTTACATCACTTCCCCCACGACGTTGGAACAATAACACTAAAAGCCAATCATGAGTCAAACCTTGAGTTTCTCTGCGGTAATGACAATAGTCTTCCCGGGATATCTTCAATCAATTAGAAGAGTTAAGTTCATCAAGTTTACTCGCTTTGTGTTTAGATGTGTGTCTCCTTCCCCCTTGCTGGTTTTGACACTTTAGAATCAGCAACACATTGTAAGCCTAAATACTAGAAATATTTTGAGAAGAACGCTTGAAGTCTTTGTGAGAATCAACATGCTGAATGATGTGAGCAAGTCTAATTGGGGATTAAATCTGACATTTCACCCTCCCCCAATTAGTGCTCTCCCCTAAACTGACAATCTGTATGATGAATGACCAGATTAAGAAGAAGTCTTTTGATAATCAACTGCAACTCGTCTTTTAGTCTTCTAACATGTAGCAGAAAATGTAGAATAGACTGTAGACTCGACCTTCTTCAAGATTGTCTAGTTGGGGAATAGATAGTTAACATCTTCAACTCACCAAAACAAGAACATCACCAAAAAGCATCTCAATCAACTTACATCTTGCAAATCCCCTTAACTAAAATCCCTCCCAATCAAACAAGAACAGAAAGATGTTCATCAAGGAAATCAGCAATCAGGCCGCAACGAACACATAAGATGGTAACACCAAACTACCAATCACATCAAACAAGAACAGAGAGATTGTTCGGAATCATCATGTTGATGTATACGTGAAGCATTAACCGGAAGCACTTTATCGATAAACTCATCAGTCCAAGTGAAGATGTCAACCAACGGCTCTTAGAAGAGAAAAAACTCCATGTGAAGATGTCCCGATAACAAGAAGCTCGGTTCTTACATGAGTTTAGAGCCGTTTGACCATATATTCTCAGAAATCAACCATGCATAATTATCATACTTCTTCTCCCCCTCAAGAATTGCATATGGAGTTGCCATTCTTGATTAAATAAGTGAAAATCATCCAAATGTAGTCTATTCACACTTCT
The DNA here is from genome assembly GCA_019973895.1 of Chrysanthemum seticuspe. NCBI lineage: Eukaryota > Viridiplantae > Streptophyta > Magnoliopsida > Asterales > Asteraceae > Chrysanthemum > Chrysanthemum seticuspe. Next base: position 90,219,676 of record BPTQ01000002.1, on the reverse strand, counting down.
CCCCCGCAAAATTAGCACAGGATGTCGCCATCGTCATTATAGTTGAGAAAGTGGAATCAGAAAACAATCAACAGTAGCCCGGTTCACTTGATGACTGAAGCGCATGGAAAAAGTATGAAGCATGTTGATGAGAATGGTCATAATAAGAAGATTTCTCTTCTTCAGAAGATAATGCGCACTGAAGCGTATACATTTCTTTTCTTTAGGAACGAGGCATGAACTGTTGTATTCATACGTCATAAGAAGATTTCTCTTCTTCATAAGATAAAGTGCACTGAGACGTACACTTTTCTTTTCTTTAGAGTACGAGGCATGAACTGTTGTGTTCATACGTCATAATCTCTCTCTTTTCATCTACTCTTGGCACACTTATAATCAACCCCATTATCATTCAGTAGGCTCTTTGTCGTGACAGCTGATGGAGAAAACCCAATATGATAAATTTGACCTTGAAGTAAACTAACCCGAACTCGTGACTTAAACTTGCACATACGTAACAAAGAGCGGTGCCGATTTCCATTAGCATCTCTAAGTACTCTCTATGTACTCTATACTCTTCAACCAACCAACCATCAAGTATAAGACGTACATTACCTCTTGAAAATCCACAATTGAATGTGACACTGAGCACTACAACGTAACCCCTTAAAGTGATAGTTATTTTGTAGTGGTATGAGCCCAATTCCCCCAAGTGGTAAAAGAAAAGGTAAAAGACACCCAACAATAACTAGATTTCCAAGTCTTTGTTTTTGATAATAAGCTCGAACAAGGATCATGAAGAATCTTCATCCATCCATCCCCGATACCTTCAGATACTAAGTACACTTTCCCGTGATATTTCACTTCAACCTCAAATAAATAATAGTGAATTAACTCCGTTGTCACATCTTCTTGGTTAAAAGCTCAAATCTAGCCTCCTTTTACGTTTTAAGTGAACTATGATAATGGTTTCATCCCGACCATGGTTAAAAGCAAGTAACCCCGAAAAACCATGTAATAACCAAACTCCCATGACGAAAATCCAAACACACATCCAATTTATGAAGTACACCCTTTTATCCCTTCTTCGAAGTAGAAGTTGTAGCACCAGCATCATATAAGACCTCGAAATACATTTTCCTTTCTCCAGGATGGTTCCATCATCACGGGATTTTACAATTCTATGGTTTAAACCGAGAAATAGTTTCTTTCGCGGGATTTTACAAAACCAAGAATAAACCATAAGATAGATCCAGAAATGCACTTTACTATTACCAGGATGTTTCCATTGTCACGGGATTTTACAAGTCTATGATTTAAACCGAGAAATAGGTTCTTTCGCGGGATTTTACAAAATCAAGACAAAACCGTAAACAATGTCAGCTTGAATGAGTTATGACAACCTTGGTTTCGGTGGATATCTGTTTTAGGGGAACATGCAGCGGTTCATCAGCGGTTCAATATCCAACATCAACAATATCATCAACCATCCAATCAACACTTTGGTAGACACATCATTCACGCATTATGTCGGCAATTGCAGTGACAATATGAAGAAGTAAACCCGATATGCTAAACTTGATCATGAAGTGAAATTCCCCAGATTTGTTACTTAAACTTGTACTAATCCTTGTGAAGAAGAAACGGTGTACCCAATGTACAAAACCTCTTGACATTCTCAACTGATTGAGACACCGAAGTGATAGTTACGTTGTGGGTTAAACGAGAAAGAATCACAACCGTAATTAAATAGCCAAGTCTTTACCACTCTCAATAAACGCCCAAACAAGTCATCTTCGCGGAAGGGTAGAAAGAAAGAAGGTGAAATAAGTAAACACGCCCGCAAATCCTCACTTCAATTTCAAATATGAAATACCGTCCAAATAACCCCATAGTCAACTTTGTTAAACAATTCAAGCCGTGACATACAATACTCCGTGAGAATGCACAAACCAAAGTATCAAACCTCATAACAAAACAACTTTCATCACCACACATCTTGTAGTACACCAAATCACATCATTAAATCGTGTCAATTTTCAAGTTGCAGCATCAAATCAATTTACAACACTCAGTTCAAATCCAAGAACGACCATTAACCCTTTAAAGTACTAAATCAGATTAATGTCCATTCATCTCAATACAATTCTCGAAAAAGTGCAACCCAATAATTCAGAAACTACGCTCGGCCAGTGTAACCAAACAACATATCTGAATTAGAGACATTGAAGCTCCAAGACTTAATAACATAATGTTCAAATTGTAACTCGGCAGTACAATCCCATAAACTTTTAACAATCAAATTCCCCATCTGGTCCAATACCACGAGACACAATCACTCACTCGAATACACGTGATACCAAATCAAACAAGAGTAAATTTGACAACCAATATTATTTGAGTGTCCATGTCTTGCCAAAAATGATCACTTCCTAAAGATAAACATCCAAGTACCTGATCCATTTAACAATACTCGGCCCAATAATTCTATACCCCTATGTGATTAAAGCCCATCAAGCAAATAACATGGTCTGGTTCAAATGTCTTGGAAGTTTGCCCTAAATATTCGGATATAAAAACACACTTAACATACTCACGCTCCTAATATTTCTCACAACCTAACCCTAATGATACTACTTCAAAGTGCTCCGCCCCCCATCAGTTAATCAGAACTTAGACAAATATTACTCCAGGAAACAAAAACCTACTCAAAAATCAATATTAGTCGCCTCCCTTTATCTCAATCCATATACCAAACGCCTCACAAACCTTCATTTATTGTTTCTCCAATCGATCTCGCCACAGAGATGGCTCGAGATGGTTATTAACGTGGCCACAGGGATGGTCATGAGGCATGGTATCATCTTCAATATCACAACGACGATCTTAGGTAGGTATTTCGAATTCCTTTTTGACTTTTGAGCATTAAGCGAGTTAAGAAAAATGAATTAGCATCCTTGTTCTTCTCATTTCTTGACTTCATATATTATCATCAAGGTTGGTTTTGATTCTTTATATCATAACGAATCAAGGAGAGGGTTCAACAGTCATGTTGCAATCATTCCTTTATATTCGGATAGTCAAATAAAAGAGATGCTTTTGATAGATCAATGATGATATGTTCAAACAAAAATCTTGAAAAGATTGGAAATAAATTTGAACAGGCTGAGATCGTGAGTGATGTTTTTATTTTCATTTATTAGTCTTGTTTGATAGAGTTATGTCGATGAGGATGATGTTTTTGGATCGTTTGGGATTTGTTGGTCTTAATAGATTTGGCTCAGGTAAGGACAGATGGTATTTATACAATCTTGGACCAACGATGGGTAGAACTTGAGGTCATGAGTCTGGAATATGGGTATTAAAGTGTGGTCAACAACTCGCATAGCAAGAGAAACAACTCGCATCAATTAAACACATTGACAACTCGCTTCTTCTTTTTCTACTTTCACAACTCGCATCCATTCATGCAGCATGACAACTTGCTTTTGACATTACATCAATAGCAACTCGCTCAATAGCATAGTGCAACTCGCATCATACCAACTCGCATTGTCCAAAAGATAACTCGCATTCAATAATGCGAGTCCACAACTCGCTCATAAGTACAAGTTATCACAACTCGCATATTTCGCATTGAATCTGGACATGATAACGACTCACATCCAGGAATACATTGAGTCATGACAGTCAATACTGTCAACTCGCTTTGATAAAAATCAGGCAACTCGCATCAAAGAACAGGTCAACTCGCATAGATAAATTACAGTTAACTCGCATGTAAGAATGAACCAGAAATAGCATAAAGAAAACCATTTTTTTTACCCATTTTTTACCAAGAAATTAACCAGATGACCACTTATATTACATAGATACATATATTTCAAGAAACATGTAAGACATAAGTTGGGCCATATGACAGTTTTACCAAAAAAATACATAAAGAAGGACTTGTAAAAACTGTTTTCAGCAAGAAGTAGAACAATATATTATCCGACCATTAAAGTGATATAAAAAACAGTTTAAGACAAGATTCGAACCACCAAAAATTATCAAACCACAATAACCTTGACAAACCGCATAACACAACCATAAAAACCGTATCACAAGATGCTCAAAAAACCAAACGAATCATCAAGAACAACATAACCTGTCTCTGATGCCAATTGTAGGATCGTGAATATTATGTTGTTTGATGATTCGGGTGGTCTAGGATGATGATAGTATATGAATGCCATGGTTAGAGAGATGAAGAGAGTAGAGAGGGAATTCTAGAGAGATAAATAAAAGTGTAGAATATTAGATTAGAACTTCCAACCCTCTACCTTGCAAGGTAGAGGGTATTTATAGGTTACAAACTAAACGACCTCCTGACGGCCTGTGGATCAGGTATACAGTGGGTAAAGACCTGTCCTTCCTCCACGGTGTTACACTACGCTAAACTAGGCTAATAACTAACTAATAAAACAGTAAATAATGTAACTAACGATTTGTCTACGAGCTAACTTATGCTAGATGACACTTGGGGTGACCGACTCTTTACTATGGAATTTTCTAATTCCTAACACATGTCGAATGTAAAATATTAGTTGGCCTGTGTGCCACAATTAGTTGGCCAGCTAACTAAAATATTTGCCCAACATTTGTAACTAGTTGCCCAAAAAAACTGTAACTAGTTGCCCAAAAAAACTGTTTGCGTATGAGACAAACCTCTTTAACTCAATAAGTAATAAATTCAACCAGTTACCACTTGAGTACACGTATTACTAATAAAATTTGTCTGAAAGCAAATTAAAAACATTCAATCACCACCCCATTTTGCATACATCACCGCTTGACTACAAGTACTGTTGCAGTTGCCATGTGTACACTATTTAGTTGCCCAAAGTACCATTTTCTAGCTATGAGATAGCAAACTCGTCATAAAATTAGTTTAAAAAAAACCGAAGGTACTGTGAAAAACAGATTGTGGGTGGATACCTATTTGGGGTTGTTATCCACTTGTCCATGGGAAACAGACAAATGTCATAACTTGTTTGTCAGCATTTTTTGTGTCTCGATAATGTATGCCGCTAACGGTTGCTTTTGCTGATTATATATGTAACTAAAAGACTTTTTTTAATCTCTATTAGTGAGACTCTTAGAAAAACAAACATAACAAGTGTCCCAAAATTGTTTAGTCTAACAATGTCTACTGGCATGGTTATATGGGATGAATTACAAAATGTTGGAGGTTCACAGTTGTTAAAAGATATTATGATCGCGTACTATAGGGATGAATTGGATGTTGCTTTACGTGAAAAAGCAGAGCATAGGAGGAAAGCTGTTGAAATTAGGGCCCGTGTCAATCGTAGACAGCTAATGATAGCGGAAGTCGAGCTTCTATGCGGTTTGGATTGTTCGTTGGCAACTATTAATCATCTCCTAAGGATGCAAAATGAGGATCTGGCTGAGAGTTCCAAACTACTTCTTTCTTTGTTTAAGAAACATGATCGTGTTAAAGACCTGAATGGTTTCATCCAAAAGTTGGAGTCAATGGAGATTTTATGTGCTATGTATTGCTTAGATTGGAGCTGGTGGCTTTGTTTGTTAGGGGATCATTGTTATATTTTTGAGTCACTTATCTCATCTTGTATACTCTGTCTATGTTATGTTAACCTATGGATTTGATCCCTTTTATGTTAGTTGTATATATTTGTGGAATGTTACTAATATGTATTCTTTTGCGTAGTTGTTCAATTGTGTGCGATATAGTAAGTCACGTTACAAAAATAAATAAAAAAACAAAACAAAACAAAAAAAAACAACTAGTTTACTACTAAAGTAATGACCGATTTACATGTACCCAAACAACAAGTATTTAGTTAAAAAAGTCATAATGTGGGTGTGTACTCGTTTGTGCTTCTGACCAACTTGTCGATGCATGGAAAGAGAAACAACTCTTCTAATAATGTGTTAGTCAGAAATTTTGTGTCTCGATAATGGAAAGACGATGACGTGTTGAGTTGCATGCTTATTTATGTATTAAAATAATAATCTGTATTTTATCGTTAAAAAAAAAGAAAAAAAAAAGAGAGAGAGAGCGATAATTAGAACAGCACAATTGGGTATAAATACGCCCAGAAATTGTAACAACTACTACAAGTGTTACAACTGCTTGGTCATAACATAGGTTAGACCCACAAACAACATAATTCGGAAACCCCTAACATTCAGTTGCAATCAATTTCGAAATAAACAACAATGGCGCCCAAGTTTTTTGCTAGAAGTCACAACATGATTGCGTTTCTGGAAAAACCAAAGGAGGCTACAGGGTTTGAACAAATTATAGATTTCCTGAATGCACACCCACTTAGGTATGCACTCACTGCCAAACCTGTTATCTACGTTTCTTGTATCAAGCAGTTTTGGTCTACTACAAAGACTAAAACTATTGATGAGGAAGTACAAATCCATGCTAAGGTACATGGCATGCAGATAATTATTACTGAGGCATCAATTAGGAGAGATCTTCTCCTAGATGATGCTGACGGTGTTGTGTGTTTGGATAATGATACCATTTTTGAAACACTGCAACTTTTGGGGTATGGAGGTGAATTACGAACAAAATTAAAAAAATTTAACCCATTGTTCTCCCCACAATGGAAATTCTTGATCCATACCATATTGCAGTGTCTAAGTCCAAAGAAAACGTCCTGGATTAAGTTTAGTACAAACATAGCATCTTTTGTGATTTGTGTAGCTCTTAATAAGAAATTCAATTTATCCAAAATGATATTTGATGGTTTAGTCAAGAACTTTTTGGATACGCATGCAAAATATTATATTTATCCAAGGTTTTTACAGCTGCTATTTGACAACCGCTTTGAGGCACCACCCAAACATTCAAAAACTTGGCCTGTCCGTTGTCACACCCAAAAACTTTTGAGTCACATGAGAAGACAGGGCAATAATTTTGATGGGACACTAACACCATTGTTCCCACACATGGTGTTGTTGCCTCAGAATTTGGGGGAAGGATCAGGAAGTCCCTCTGAATCCCAAAACACACCCGCACGTTTGGCTTCAACATCCCAACCCAAGGGAACTTCAGCTGAATCATTTTCCAGTGGAACAAGTTCTGATGATGAACCCACCCAAGCGAAATGCTCATGGTAGGCAAGAGATGAGGTCTGCACACCTCGAAGATTCACCTCAGTCAGTAGTTAACACAATTGGAAGTCAGGATAGCTGTCTGATATTAAATAAACTGGTGGAAAAGTGTGATCAACTATGTCAACAGTTATGTGTATTAACAAAGAAAACTTCAGCACAAGATGCATATATAAAATATTTGAATAGGAAGGTTAAGCGGTTGGATAAGAAAAAGGCAGGTACCACAAAAATAAAACGTTCGGTGAAGGTTCGAAAACATCAGGTAGTTGAGTCATCTCCGGAAGAAGCAAGTGGTGATCATGCGGAGGATACTACCAAACAGGGGAGGCATAATGAACAGAATGCAGATTTTTCAGTTGATATGTATGTGGATGGTTCAGGGGAGGCTGCTGTTGCAGTTGATAAGTCCGTCGAAATTAATACAAGTGATCACGATGTTGGTGCCTCATTTGAGCCACAACAAAGGTATGCGTGTCATTACATTTCTTAAGCATGTTCATATGTAAATGCATAGTTGTCGCTTGGCTTGGATAGTCCGTAATTGTACAGAACGCCCGTGACGGATGTGGATGGTTCAGGGGAGGCACCGAATGTAGTGGAGAATACCGTTGAAACTAATACAACTGTTCACAACGGCGGTGCGTCATTTGAGTCCGAACAAAGTTATGCGTGTCATTACATTTCCTAAGTATGTTCGTATGTAAAAGCTTTGTTGTCGGTCGCTGTGACTAGTCAGTACTTGTACAGCACGACCGTGATGGATGAGGATGCTTCAGGGGAGGCTGCGTCTGGACTGGAGAAGACATTTGAAAGTAGTAAAACTGTTGAAGATGTAAGCGTCTCTTTTGATTCAAAACGAAGGTATGCATGTCCTTACACTTCTTAAGTATGTTCATATGTAAATGCGCGGTTGTCACTTGCGTTGTCTAGTCCGTAATCGTACAGAAAGATTGGGATGCATGTGCATGTTTCAGCGGAGGATGCTAATGCAGCGGATAGCAGAGTTCAAACTAAAAAGACTGCTGAAGATGTCGTTGCCTCTTTTGGTTCCAAAATAAGGTATTAATGTCACTAATCTTCTTAATTATGTTGATGTCTACATGCATGGTTTTCACTTGCCTTGACTAGTCCTTAATTACACCCTTGGCTTCGCAGTTGTGAAGATGTTTTTGCTGTAGATGCTAAACAGTCTAGCGAACGTATAAACTGGGAACCTGTATCTTCTGCCAGTACAGATAATTCTGCTGCTTGTTCAACAAAACCAAAGATTTTGTCAGAAGTAACTGATGAAACAGGAACACAAAAAGCAACATTTGAACATGACGATATTAATGCAGATGTTACTGCTGTGATTCATAAATATTTCACTTCACGTGGAAATGAGGAGTCTCCTCCTGGTGAAACTAGTGAACCTTAATCTGTTACTAATGGTACTCATGTGACTAGAAGCAGTGAATTGCCATTCAGTAATGATGCTGCGAAAGATCTTGTTGGGCGTATAACTGATATAGTGACAACAGAAAATACAACGGTGAAAGAGAGTGGGGATGCAGGTGGAAATGGTCAAGCTGAAACTGCTGCTAGTGTCGCTGCAACCACTGCTGCAACAAATGCTGCAACCACTTCCAGTACAACTCAAACAAATATCACTCAAACAAACACTGTCAATGAACAAGGTCATGATGCACCCATAACAATTTTGAACAAAGGTACCGCTGCTTGTACATATGTTTCTGCTGGTGCTACAGTTCAAAGTGAATTACTTAGTGTGGAAACTATGCAAGCTGAAGCTGTTACTAATGCTACTGACATGCATACAAGTGTTGAAGTAACAGTAATGATAGACATAGGTGATGAAAGCAAAATGGTTGGGACCGCAGCACTTGGGCTAGCATGTTTGAAGAGCGCAATGCCAAAAGAGAGAGGAGCTACAATGATAGGAGCAAGTGGTATGCAAGCTATTATTTCTACTGATTCAAATGTCCCTGCTTCTGTTATAGGAAAGCGTCCGTTGGTGGAAGGACCCAACGAAAATGCTTTATCTAAAGAAGACGAATCGAAGTCTGATAACGACATAGCTGGTAAGTTGCAGGATTACTTTTTAACAGAAAAAAATAAAGATGACAAAGTCTTTCAAACCGATGCAGAATTAGCTGCTAAGATTGCGGCTGACAATGTAACCGAAAAAGCAACAGATGAAAAAACCCCGCTAGGTTCTCCCAATGCAAAAGACATAGCAAGGGTTAAAAGGAAAAGAAAGGCGGATGTTGTAGCTTGACATCAAGCTGCGTTGGAACATTGGCATTACGTTAGGTCAACAGCTGAAGCCGATGAGATACTAGCATGTAGGATTCAGAACAAAGAAATTGAAAGCCTAACATGTGAACATGCAAAAGAAGCTCTTGATCAAATAGTGGAAGAAAGGCAAAAATTCTTCAGTAAAAAAAGAGCACAAGAAAGGATGCGAAAGCCACCAACGAAGAAAGAACAAAAACTCTTCATGTGTGAGTACTTGAATAACATGGGAGGGCATAAACTAAATGTCTTGCGGAGGCTAACTTATGATAAAGTGAAAGAAATGTTTGAAAAGTGTAGAATGAGGACTGATAAGTTCACTCCTATGAACAAAGGTACATGTGAGAGAGATGAAGGAAGTTCCAAAAGAGTTGTTGATGATTTAGAGCAGGATCAGTCAAAGAGGCAGAGGATTGATCGAAACCAAAGGAACAAAAGGTTAAACATTTTGATTGTGCTTGATACGACGGGACAAATGTTGGGTGCACTTCATCCGAAAATAACATATCCTGCACGTAAAGTTAACTTGACAAATGGTGGCACTATAATTAACATCACGAGGTCTGACGGGCTCGAAACTACATTTAACAGCTTGGGTCAGTTGCTACATTTTATAGACAGAAAAGATTTGGAAAGTGTTTGGAAGTGCGTTAAAATTGGCAATGAGACAGGGCGGGTCGCAGGTTACCTAGGAGTTGATAAGTGGTATGGGATGAAGTGCATGTTTGAGCCCGATATAGAGGACGTTGAATGGAATGAAACACTGGTCACGAGTTGGAGATTGTACGAAAAGTGTAGAGTTCATGTGGTTACTACGCCGACAAGTTATATGTACATGTTGGATGATGCAGATTACCCTCTAACACCAACTCTAGCTTGTAACATGTTGTTTCAGAAGCTGACGACAAATAGAATAAGTGAAGTGGCATATGGGCTTGTTGAAAAGATAGAAGGAATAGCGCGTATGTAAACTTTAATAATGTAGCCGTTTTTTAATGGAAAGTTGCATATTTTGGACGCAAAAATCAGCTTTGTGTGTGTGGTTTACATAATTGATATTCAAAGAGTCCCTAAGGCACAAATAAATGGTATTTGCGAATTAAAAGGTCGAGTATTTAAATTCAAAGTGTTTATAATTGTGGATAAGCGTTATCCAAATACCAAAAAGGAGAAAGAATCTACTAGTACAGCTGCTAGTAGTATAGTCTCATGTACTTGTTAATTTTACTACTGCCACTGATAGAGTACATCAACGAAATGATGTGTATAGTTAAATTCATTTGAGTTCATTATTTTGAGCTATATGCGACATTTGTAAACGTAAAAAAAAAGCTGCACTGCTTTTATGCTCGGTTACTTACATAAAAAATCTCAAAACATAAAATGAATTGGTTGTATACTTACAACTGGTAGTTAGTTTTACAACCGGTATTTATTTTTAGTACTCCAAGTAAAACTGACTTGGTTAACTACTGATAGTGATAGAAGAAATAAACGAAATGATGCGCCAGTCGTATTATACTGACAACTGCTAGTTAAATTGTACTAGTGTGGAGTGTTAAATATGTTTTTGTCAAGTGTGCATAGTCACTAGCTTGTAGTTATTAGTAGATTGTAGAATACGAATTGTACGACTAAAAGGACTCCTTCGTTTATAAAAGCTATGGGAAAAGAAGTTGCCCTACGTACAACAATTAGTTGCCTAATTGATTTTTTGAAACAACTGCTGGTTGCCAAGATTACATAAACACATGAAATAGTAAATACGTTGACATACAACGTTTCATACACACAACCTACAACATATTAAGCGTACTACATAATTATATGTTTAATGGTTACATAGTTATAGAACCACTTGATTTATAACTTTCAGCGAGTAGGAAAAAGATAACCACTCCACGCTTCCTCCCCATACAGACAGCGTACTAAAACCACAAAGCCTCATTCCCATTAAGCATGATCGATAACTTCAGGCCGACATACCTGTTGAAAATGCCCTTCATGTATCATTAACCAAGTAAAGTGATAATATTTTAAAGGAAGATGAATAGAATGTTAAGTTACAAAAAAAACATACTATACACAGCACGCTCTCTGTGTGATTTAACAAAAGAAGAGATTCTTTGTATGGGGCGATGTAGAAAGTTTCAGCATCTCCTAACATTCCCAAGGTGACAAATAATTCAAGTTCTTGGTTGTACACAAATACATAGTGTTGCAAATGATTGCCGCTGTAGGCTTCCACTATTGGAGCATGATGCTTTGTAAACCCAAGCAAATGAACCGAAACTAGGCTAGGGATGGCGAATAGGCTTCTAAATGATCTTATGGAACAACCATTCATGTCCAACAACCATCCATAAAACAATGACATACCTTCACCAATGATCATCCCAGAAATGACCAGAGAAGTTCCAAGATCCGTAACATAGAATGGAACTGGGAGTTCATTTTTTAAAATATGTGGTATGTCGATAACTTTGAATTCGCTGGTTACCAAATCAAAAGAAATCAACATATAAATCTTGTACGTAACACCGTCCTCATTAGTTAACTTTTCACTCTCAGTCCAATAGATAAAACGACCCACAACTGCCTGAGTTTTACGTTTCAATTTGATTATTTCACGAGGGGGTGGAAATTTTAAAGGCGTGTCCACCGTAAAGAGTTCAAAGAAAATACAGACACATACCGGAAACCACTTTGGAAAACAGGATAGGAGATCTTCACGATCATCGGGTCAAGAGTGTCAGGACGGACGCCAAAACCAAAACAAATCTTTGGAGATTCAATTTGATGCGTGCAAAACGGGACAAATACTGCAAGTGATTTTTTGATTGTCGTGTTCCAAATAACAGACATTAGATTAGAACCATAAACAAAACACGAAAGACCATTAGAATTGCCAACTGCAATCAAAGATGAAAACCTTAAATTTGTACGAAGTGGCGTAGCGATTAGCTTTTCATCTAAACCTAACATAAAACCTTGGTGACCCTGATCGAATGTTAGTGTAAAAAAACACGCATCATTACGACGAACGCCGTAATTAAAGATGAAGCTTCCACGATCTATACTAGCCTTCCATAACTTGCAAACAGTACGTAGCTGGAGTATAGACTTAGGAGGTAGCCTACGGATGATATCTAGTTGAACATCCAGTGGGATATTGTCAGAAATTTCGTTAAACAAAAGCAGAAAGATTGAGATAAAAGATGTGAAGTGAACAGACCAAAAGAAGAAAGAAAGATTTTGTTAAACAAAATTAGAAAGGTTTGTATTGAAGAAAGAGATTGGGAACAAAGGCATTAAAGGACATGTACCGTGATGTACTTTAGGGCAACCTAACATTTAATTATGGTGTATACCAAATATTAATAAAGTATACATAACCAATATAGAATTGGTTTGCAAACCATACGCCTTTTTGTGTATGTGCACTGGTATTAAAAAAAAGAAATGCAGTTGAGCTTAAAAAAATACAAAAAATTAATAATCCAGTAATATATAACACAAGTAAAAATACCTATAGTAAAAGTTGAAAGAAAAATCATGCACAAGTCAACATGTGACAATAATTATGGGTCAAACGGACATTAAGGATGGTACCTTGACAGAACGCTGACAATTTTTGTATTCAACCTTGTGCTTCCAGAAGTATTCAAGCATCCGTTTACGGTAAGCTAACGCTGTTTGAAGAGGGTCGTCTACTTCCAGAGGCTGGTGACGGAGCAATCTGTACAAAATAATGCACACCCATACTCCGCAATCGCCATACAAGTCTGATTGTTGTGGGACTTTTGGAAACTTGTATGTGATTTTATAATCCCCGAGTGATATGCCCTTACTATGCAGTACCCCAGCCTTTGTTAGGTAAAATTGAAGCTGTGTTTGTAAATCTCTCTTCAAACCTCGCCACCACTAGGGGTGAAAACGAGCCGAGCCGAGCCCGAGCCTGCCAGAGCTCGAGCTCGGCTTATATTTTAGAAAGCACGAGCTCGGCTCATTTCGAGCCTTAAGATTTGAGCTCGAGCTCGGCTCGTGTTATAATATAAAAAGCTCGAGCTCGGCTCGGGCTCGGCTCGTTTATGATGAGATTATATAAACCTTAAGCTCGGTACAACATCAACAATAACGGTTAATTAAGAAAACATATACAACTAGTTCTAAACTTATACTAATGAAACAAATAATTTTAACCGATTATAAACATTTTTCTTATTCTATATATCGTTTGTGGTTTTAGACTCAAAACCAAACCATTTGGGATATGCTTATCCAAAACATTTTATGTACTCACAAATAATCATTATAATTGTTTGCATAAGCATTCGCAAACACTTCTCATCTCATAGCCGTCAAAAATAAAAATAAAAATAAATAAGTCACGAAGCTATAAAGAAAAATCTAAAGATCTCAGATTCGTGTTCTTAAAAAAATCTTTAGAGATTTAAACACGATCTCTTCATCGATCTGTGAGAATCGTAACTTGTTTCATATATTCAAAAATGATAAAGAAATAATGGAACAATGATGTTAGTATCCTTTAAATTTCTTTTGATTAAATAATCACAAAAACAAACACATACATCCTACCCGAGATCTTGTAACAAGATCTTGAAGTCGAAATGAAGAAGGGAGAGTGGCGGCTTATATGATTCGTAAAGAAGATATAAGGTGAAGTGGTGATGCGTTTTGGTGTGGAGTAATAAGGATGGTGTTTGATTTTTTTAATGGGAGAAATAAGGATGGTGTTTGACTGCTAGTGTGAGGAGAAGAGATAAGGGTAGATTTTATGTATGTGTTTGGTTAAAAGATAAGGTGTAGATATGTCAATCTCGATGTATTTTTTTTATTATTATTTTTTGAATTCTCACAATACATACGTATCCACAAATAAAATACATACATAGACATTTATAAGTATTATATATGTATACATATATAAAATATACTAGAGCTCGTTTAGGCTCGTGAGCCTAATCGAGCTTGGCATATAAAGCTCGAGCTCGGGCTCGTTTATTAAATGAGCTTTCATTTAGGCTCGAGCTCGGGCTCGAGCTCGTTTAGGCTCGGCTCGTTCGAGCTTTTTACCGATCCGATCTCGAGCTTTTTACGAGCGGCTCGGCTCGTTTCCACCCCTAGCCACCACCGTGAACCTCTTCCGCCTGACCCAAGAGAGTCATAAACGTAAACAACTCTAGTGCGGATATGGAGCACACCGAGTACCCAGTGTTTTTCAGTTTCATTCACGGGAAAATACACCTGATATATAAAGCAATTGAAGAATATTATAAGTTGTTTATAACAGTAGTGCTATATGTACGGTAAGAGGCTGCCAAACTGACCTTTTCAACATCTCACCAAGCCACAAGGTATGTTGTGCCACCTGAATAAGTGGTAGGCAGTTTGCCATCAAGGATTTGAGTGCAGAAATTACACCCTGCCAAAGCCCAATCTGCATCGGCTGGTCTAAACAACCACATCAAATCAAGCCATACATCCAAGTGCGGCGCTCATATAAAGCAAATCAAAACTGTTAACATTCGGTTCCAATGTAACAAAACGAAATAATAAACATGTGTCGGAGACAAGATAAAAATCAGGTTTACTCACTAAGTCAGTAAGCCACCCGCGGGTGCAATCTTCAACACATGCCAAGGCTACCCAAAAACCCCTATGAACAACAACGGCACCGGAGCCCCAAGGAAACGTATAAAGTAATGGTTTTTTAAGCTTGAAATAGGTGCGAAGGTAATCAGGCACGGTAATCTTCTCCTTGTTGCATTTCGGGTGTCGTAAAAGTTCCTAAAAAATAAAAAATAAAAATTATATATTGAATAACATTAACCATATGATAATGATGTTAATGGATTAACAAACAAAAGATACCTCTACAAACGGTTCAATTCTGGGCGAATACAAGTTACTAACTCGACGCGTTTTGGGGTTTCCGGAAGTTTCCTGAAAACATACTTGAAAAATAAGCAGACAAACAGAAAATATTCATTTCCGTTAGAATTTAATAAGGTGCTTTACATCGGAACCGGCAGCCGGGATAATAGCCTCGTTAATGACACCTTGCGATCTTGTAAGACTGCGGCAAGGAGTAGCTGATGTATTTGATAGGCCAGTTGGCGAATTGACAGAATCAGCCATCTTCTTATAATGTTTTACAATGCTATTTTTTTACTGAGGTTGTCGTTCAATTTTACTCTCTTTCTTTTGTTCGTATTGTTATGGGAGAAAAGTTCTTCCAATGGAGGTTTGTCATTAGGACCTACCACATTTGCAAATGACAATTTGTTGGATTTAATCTGAGATTTAGGGGATTCAGGGTCTTTCTTTGTTGATGTTTCTTCTTAGGTAACAATAGCGACAACATTGTTACCGGATCGAAGGCCAACAAACGAGTTTTCCTCAGCCACATTCACTTCTTGCTCATCAAAATCCATTAAATCTAAAGACGGAACAAACAATGTTTTATAGACGCTTTTGTTGAAATTATCTTCGGAGGAAACACGTCCCAACATAGGTGTGTCCTTTTGGCCAACCACATTTACATTTGACAGGTTGTTTTCTTTGAACTGCGATTTGAAAATATAGTATGTTAAAAATAGCACATTAAAATCTTTTATTTATCGGCGTTGTTTTACTGATAATGTAGATACCTCAAGAGCTTTGTTGGTTGGTGTTCCTTCTTCTGTCTGCACACCAACAATATTGTTAATGGGTTCAGGTTCCCCAGGCAATTGTTTCTGAACCACATCTTGCTGTTCATTAAAACAATCCATTGCCTCTACAGAATTATCACCCGAATCTTTATCGTCGTTTGTATAAGACGACCAATCGTTACCACAATCCGGTTCCTGATGAATTTTAATTATATATACATAAGTATGGACATATGTTACACATGATATGTAAACTCTAAGTGAAAGATAACATACAATACTGGGGTCACCGGGTGTTTTTTTTCATCGTTTGGTGCAACTGGTTGAAGTTGAGTAGTACGATCACCTCCATATTCCATAGCAGGACATTTTTGGGTGATGGCACAAGCTTGTACAAGAATCCCAAGGTTACATGGCTGCGTATCTTTAAGCCCATCATCATTGTCAATGGCCGTTGCATCGTCCACAGCAACGACCTTATCCCCGTTAAGGCCTAGACCATGACACGACGTGGCCTGTAACGACCAAGGTTTGATATAAGTGTACACACAAAGGATTATTTGGGTTTGGTATAACATTGGAGGTAACCTTAAAAGTAAATACAAACCTTCGGATCATCAGGATTAACGTAAGAGTCATTTGTATTGGCACAACTTTTAGATTGATCAGGAACGAAGGCCGCATCATTTTTAAGACCCAAAAGTTGTTGTACTTTTGAAACTCTGCTTTTGACAGTCGTAAACACATCAAGTACAACCGGTGTGTTTCTGACCGAATGAATGCCATTTTCTATCATCAAAAGTTTTTGATCCAAATCCACTAACTCACGAATTACAGCCCCTGTTGAAAGAGAGGTCCCCGTTTGTGCACCATTTAAAGAAGGTTGTTGCTCAATGTTGAGTTGCAATGCGTTTTCAGGTAACCCCTGCAGTTGACTTTCCATGACCATGACAGTGTGTAAATTGAAATCGTCCATGAATTTATTCGAATGCTCTGCAGATTTCTCACAACCGTCTATGTCTGGTACAGACAAACCATCTATATATTGGGCACTGGAAATACACCACGGTTGCTTCATTTCAGCTTGTGTTGCAGAAAGTTCAACAATGGGAGTTGATTCCTAAGAACAAAAAAGAGTTACAATTACTGATATTGTGAACAAATTTAGGTACAAGTTAGTATAGTCTGCAGCATAAGAGTGTATGATGCCTACCGGTCCAAAGAGATTACAACAGTCTGCGTTCCGAAACTTTGAAAGTTCTGACCAAGCAAGACCATGTGGAATCACGTTGTTGTCTTTCACCCACCAAAGTGAGCTTTTAGGAAAATTCTCCAAAATCCAAATATGTAATAGGCACACCCGTCATCGTTAAAAATGTCTAGTTATGCAGTTATCGTTTTTGAATTTGTTTAAAGTTTTAACAAACTAAAGGTCATCTGTTTAGGATGAAACAGTACCTTTATGATTACAATTACTAAAAAATCGCAAACTAAAAAGTGTTATAACATTGCTGTAATCTAAATTATGGTTAACATTTATATTACGTGTATATACACCAAAAGACCAGCATTGCATAACAATAAAACAACATCATTATTTATAGCTACTTTTCGATTGAACAAGTAATAGCACAACAAAATAGAATCAAAAGCTTTTAATAACCTGTTTTCTAAAACAAAGATGTTATCAAACTAAGACATACATACATTAGTACAAACTACAGAGAATTCAAACCTTGAAAGCCCAAGCGAACCCGTATAGATTGTATGTGGCACATGAACTTTGGGTTTTTTTTTCAATTTTAACAGATGATCTTTTCTGTGAATATGAACAATATTGACAGTCCTTTGATAAAATTTATGCCACATATATTCACCCCAAGGAAATACATTCCAGGCTTCAAAATCATCAACCAAGGACAATAAGTGATTATGGATGCAATTCCTGTCTTCTTTTCCCATAAACACCAGCTCTGCAGCTACCAACAGACACACCCTAACAACATCCTCATCAGAAAGCGATAACCACCTTTTTCAATCCTTTTTTCCATCATTAAAAAGTTCCAAAATATCAATGGCATGTACATTTGTTATACCATTACTCTTTTTTCAGGAAATACACGATCACAGAAAGCGCTAGATCGTTTATTCGCTTTTGAAACTTTGCCAAATCGAAACCCTGTTATCAGACAAAATTCTTTCCGGCCAAACCTTAACGAATGCTCCCCAATTTGGAATGTTAGTGGAGGGGAATCAGAGGATATGTTAGAAACATATACCTGGTGTTGCAAAACATAATGCATCATAAGGCAGTCATTCTCGCACGACTTTATATCCAACCATGGACCAAATACTGTTTTCCTGAACAACCTTTCGCGGTTTTCGTTCTTTGACAAACAAAGTTTAATATCTTGCAGCAACTTTAATATAGAACGAACTGCGATTTTACAATTGTACAACTTTAATTTTGTCATATGGAATTATACAGTAAAATTAATTAGGGTTTAGAGGGTTCTGTGAATAAGATGTGGTTTGTGAGTGTGTGCGCGTGATGTAGAAGAAGACGTTTAATTGTAGAAGCTGTTAAACATTGTACAAGCAGATGTTTCATTGTATGTGTGTACGCGTGATGTTGTGTGAGTACGTGTCTGAGTTATTATTATTAGTTTTATAATACAACCAGTGTAAAATGATCATATTATCCTCGTGTATAAATACAAGTTGCCCAATATTATATAGTTGCCCGAAAATACATTTTGGTTGCCCAAAAAACAATACCTTACAATACATCACAAATACTGTCAAAATATGTACTTTCGTCAGGCTTTTGTCGAACACGTGCCACCCCATGGTTGGATACAAGAAAATCGTTGGGTAACTAGTCCATTTTCGGTACTCAAAAAAGCGTGGTCCATAAAGTGATATGTATCAGGGCGCGCGGTCTATTTGACTAATTTTCCCTAATTATAATCGTAGGGTTTTAGGCTGCGCGGTCGGAGGTAGCTAGTCCCCGCCGGCCATGCCTCCTACTTTTGCATGAAACATAATCATGGAAAATTTTCCTCCTCCATCATAGGCAGGGGAATATATCATTGCTTAATGAAAGTAGAAACAAATTAGTCTGTGCCCATGGGCTTACATCTCGTTTGATGATATTCTAAAGAAAACACTTCTTCAAATTCATGGCGTGCCACTTCCGGGGCACCTCTTCTTCATCCATAGTCTCCAACTTGTACGAGCCATTGAGGTGTGCTTCAGTGATCCGATAGGGCCCTTCCCACTCTGGCCCCAGCTTGCCTTGATCTTCCACTCTACTGGCTTCATTCTTTCGGTACACGAACTCTCCTGGTTTAAAGGATACCAAACGTGCTTTCCGGTTGTAATATTTTTCCAATTTCGTCTTATACCTAGCTTCCATCACGGCTGCCTCTTCTCTCCGTTCCTGCAATAGGTCAAGATTGAGGCGAATTTCCTCTTCATTTTGTTCCTTCATGCGACGAGGGTCTTCCTCCTCGAGGCCTTCCCGTATCATCCTCGTTCTGTGTGTTGGTATACCTATTTCTGCTGGTATGACTGCTTCACTTCCATAAGTAAGGCTGAAAGGTGTTTCTCCATTGCTCGTTTTGATGGACGTTCGATGCGCCCAGAGGACATTTGGCAGTTTGTCTACCCCCCTGCATTTGCACGTCCCAACCTTGTTTTAATTCCCTCCATCAAGCTTTTGTTTGCCCTTTCTACCAATCCGTTGGCCTGTGGGTGGGCTACGGCGTTGTTGATTTGCTTGATGTTGAGCTTTTCACACCAACTTTTGAAGGGATTGTCTACAAACTATTTTGCATTGTCCGTGAGGATGATAGCTGGGAGGCTGAAGCGACAAACTATGTTATCCCATACGAACCTTATGACATCTTTGCCCGTGATTCTTGCCAGTGGCTTAGCTTCAGTCCACTTAGTGAAGTAGTCGATAGCGACTAGGATGAATTTGACCTTCCCTGCTGCTGAGGGTAGGGGACCTACTATATCCATCCCCCATTGGTAGAAGGGCCATGGGGCCATGATGGGCGTTAGCTTGGTCTTTGGCAATTACGGCACTGGGGAATGGATCTGGCAAGAGTCACATTTGAGTATCTCATTTCTGGCATCTCGGTGCATGGTGGGCCAATAGTATCCTTGCCGCATGGCTTTTGCTACGACATATCGTGGGCCGGAATGCATCCCACAGGCTTCCATGTGTATTTCCCGTATAATGTAGTTTGCCTGTAAAGGGCCAACGCATCTCATCATGGGCACTAGGTAGGCCTTCTTGTAGAGTACTCCATCTTCCATGACATATTGGTTGATCTTCATCCTTAGGGTGCGGGCTTCATTGGAGTCCTCCGGCCAGATCCTTTCTTCGAGACACCGGATGATTGGAGTCATCCAGTTGTCCCCCTCTTCTTCGACAAGGTTGTTGATTTCCTTCCCTTCTGTCGACCTTTCTCGTAGCACTTCCACCAAAACTTCCGTTGTCAGATGGTCGAAAGCGACCGTAGCCAACTTGCTGAGAACATCTGCCTTTTGGTTCTGGCCTCTGGGAATGTTCCGGATGGTGAAGCTTTCGAAACCTGCTATGTACTCCTTTGCCTTCGCCAAGTATTTAATCATGCTTTCATGACTCGCCACATAATCCCCGTTAATCTGATTGGCTACCAGCTTGGAGTCCACCCGGACCTCGAGATGACGAACGTGCATGCTTTCTGCCATTCGTAAGCCTGCTAGTAAAGCTTCATACTCAGCTTCGTTGTTGGTGCTCTCAAAATCGAGCCGAATGGCATAGGTAAACTCCATCCCTCCTGGGCTAATCAACACAAGACCTGCTCCCGAGCCCTTGTTGTTAGATGCCCCATCTGTGTACAGGAGCCAATTCCCTTCTTCCCTTTTTTTTGCAGCTGGCTGCTCAAAATACTTGTCGTTATCTTTTCCAATGGGAGTTTCCGAAAGGAAATCTGCCAGCACTTGACCCTTGATCACGTTCCGAGGCTCATAAGTGATGTTGTAGGAACCCAACTCTACCGAATACTTAACCAACTTCCCGGATGCTTCCGGATTGTTGAGGATCTGCTTGATCGGCTGATCCGTGATGACCTTGATAGGGTGTGCTTCAAAATACCTCCGGAGTCTCCGTGACATGTGCAATAAGGAAAGCGCTAACTTCTCTATTGGAGCGTAGTTCCTTTCTGCCTCATTGAGTGTCCGACTTACATAGCGGATTGGCAATTGCTTTCCCTTCCTTTCGGTCAACAGGACTGCACTAACTGCCTCTTCAGAAGCTGCGAGGTATACGTACAATGCTTCTTTTGCGACATGAGTGGTCAAGGAGGGGAGATCCGTTATGAGCTTCTTCATCTCTTGGAAAGCTTTTTCGGCTTCTTCCGTCCATCGGTATTCCTCTTTGTTTTCTTTGGTGATGTTCTTAAGGGTTTCAAAGAAAGGTAAGGATCTCTCGGCAGACCGGGATAAAAAATGATTGAGTGCCGCCAACTTTCCGCTGAGACTCTGCATCTCCTTCAAGGTATTGGGTGATTGCATGTCCATAATCGCCTTTGTTTTCTTCGGTTCGCCCGGATTCCCTCTGAGGTGACCATATATCCCAAGAATTTTCCTTCCTCCATCCCAAAGGAGCATTTTTTGGGATTCAACTTCATGTTCATCTTCCGAAGATTATCGAAAGTTTCAGCAATATCTGCCAACATCCCACTTTCTTCATTTCTCTTGATGACCATGTCATCCACATATGCCTCCAACTTCCTTCCTATCTGAGAGTGAAAGGCAGAATCTATCATTCGTTGGTAGTTAGCCCCGACATTCTTTAAACCGAATGGCATTTTTGTATAGCAATAGGTCCCTTGCTCCGTGTAGAATGCCGTTTTTTCCTCATCTTCTTTTGCCATTTGCACTTGATGATAGCCCTTGTAGGCGTCCAGAAAACACTTGTACCTATATCCCATGACTGACTCAATCTTCCAGTCGATCTCCGGTAGAGGATAGTAGTCTTTAGGACAGGCGGAGTTGATGTTCTTGAAATCGATGCACATGCGCCAGCTCCCATCACATTTTTTGACTAGCACAGGGTTGGATATCCATGTGCGATATTTGACGGGCCGAACAATACCCACTTTGACCCACTCTTCTACCTCCTTCGTGACTGCCTGACTGCGATCTGCTGCCAACATCCGGCGTTTCTGGCATACCGGATCTACCGAGGGATTAGCGTTCAATGTATGTTCGATTATGCTTCGCGGAACGCCCGACATATCCGCTGGCTCCCATGCAAAAACATTAGATTCTTCTTGAGAAGTTCTTTGAGGTGCCTCCTGCATTCGGGGGACAATGCACCTCCTATCGTTACAAGTTGTTCCGGGAAAGCCGGGTTAATCACCACTTCCTCCGTTAGACCTATCTCCCCAGTTTTCTCTGGTTCCTGATGGTCAAGTTCTGGTGAGGCAGCCTACATTCTTTCCAACCTCCTACACTCCGAGATAACAACTAAGCGAGTTACAAGGGTGGCTATTCCGTGAGGAGTGGGGAACTTCATCATGGAGTGTACTGTGGAGGGAATGACCCTTAGTATCTTCAACCCCGTCCTTCCCAAGATCACGTTGTAGGGTGACGGAGCACGGATGACAGTAAACTTCATTATGACTTTCCGATACAGCCCTTCGTCTCCAAACGAGACATCCAGCTCGATCTTCCCCAGTGGTCTAGTCACTTGCCTAACAAATCCAAGTAAATCCGTCTGCGTTTGTTTCAATCGAGATCTTATCTCCGGACTCAAGTTGTTGAAGCAATGTTCGAACATCACTTCGTCTGAGGCTCCTTCATCCACGAATACCATTCTTACCAGATATCCCTCCATGCTTGCTTCAATTATGAGGGGGTCGTCCGACACGTCTCCATCGGGGAGGGAGGGAAAGGTTATGGGTACATTCATCCACCCCTCCTCTTGCTCTGATGATTTCCTCTTCCTCCTTTCAGGCCACGTCCGGATCATGTTAATGACCTTGTCCTTGGTTCCCGTCCCTTTCTTGGGGGGATCTCGTCTACCCTTCTGTCTAAGATCCCTAATCAGGTGGTTCAACTTCCCCGATTCCAAGTCTAGTTCCAACTGTTTCTTAAGTTGATAACAGTTATTCATGTAGTGTCCCTTTTCTCCATGGTAATCACAATACTTTTCCTGGTTTTCCTTCCTGGGCGGGTCACGCATAGGATTTGGGGGAGGTAAGCGTAACGGATGCTCTGTGGCCAAGATTTCCTTCGGAGGTTTGATAAGTGATTCCAGCATCAGACGGGGGTTCTTCCGACTTAGGTGGTCACCCCGAGAGGGCAAATAAGGTGCCGACCTGTCCCCGTGATGATAGGAACTTCCGCGATCTTTTCCTGAATACCCATGTCGCATATCGCTTATCGTATCTCCTCCATAATGTACCCTAGTGACCCTTTCATCCTTCCGGAAAGGACCGGTTGAGGCTTTCCTGGTCGTGTCATAATGCTCTCCCCAGGGCAACTCCGTGCTAGCAAAAGCCTCCTCCGATCTTACAAAGTCATCCACCCGAACCATCATCTCATCTACCGTCTTTGGCACCTTATCGGCAAACCGTTTGGCCAGCTCGGGACATTTGCACCCACTCATGAACGAGGAGATCCTCATGATCTCCGGCACACCTTGTATGAATCCCGTCTCGACGATCCATCTTTCTTTAAACTCCGGTAGTGTTTCATTAGCCTTTCTCACTATCTTAGTTATTTCCGTCGGATCCTTCAGACAAGCCTTGTGTAGGGAAAAGCGAGCTTCGAACTGCTCTCAGAAGTCAGCCCATTCGTCTATGCTTCCCGGAGGGAGGCGATCAAACCATCCTCTGGCCTTTCCATCTAGAGTCTGTTGGAACATGCGGCACCATACCGGCATGGGCCACTCTCCATGCCCCGCGGCCCCTGTGAACCTGTTAAGATGGTCTTGAGGATCCGTTGACCCGTCGTACAGCTTGATGTGGGTGGGCATCTTGTGTTCAGGTGCTGAGAATTCGATGATTCGTCGAGTAAAGGGAGACCTTGAGACTTCCTTGAAGGGTTTCCCCAGATCACCATCCTTTATTTTGCTCCCGGTCACGATCTCCTTCTTCTTGCCCGCCGGTTCACTTTTGTCAGGAGTTGTTTCGTCTTCAAAATCCAACCGTATCGGATCAACAGTATCCCTTCGGCTGTTATGTTCTTTTATCATGGACCTGAGCGCAGTTACATACCCTTCCAACTGCTCTCTTGTCACTGGGGGGAGCTAGCTTCCCCTCCTCCGGAAGTTACCGGAGGTGTTGAACCCGTCATCCTATAGCTTTAGTAGATTGAATGCGGGTCCCACGGATGGCGCCAATGTCGAAGTATTTTTTTGTAAGGTTCTTCAGAGATCCCTCAGCCTTTTTAAGAAAGTCTTCTGGATACCTGCGAGGATGAAACAACGCGTTAGTCTCGCCCCGGGTGTTATCCCAGGACAAGACGCCGGCGTGAGAGTAAGTAGGGGTTAAACCGAAGGGTATAGTATAAATGCGTGTGTGTGAGAAAATGATACCTATTCACCAATTATTGTATGTGTATTTATACTCCTTGATGTCACTGTCTGGTCCCTGGGCCTGTCGCATTCTAGGGGCCATTGGTGTTGTCAGGACTGACACTGTCCCTGACACTGTCTCTGGCGTCACCTCGGACACCCAGGAGCATGAGACGAATTATATTCAGGCTAAATGCCAAAGGTACTGTCAGGTCAACGACCCTTTCGGCTATAGGCCTTTCGGTACGCCATTCGTGCGGTATTAAATCCTTCGGCTATTGAGCCGATAGACCATATACGTCGTCAGATACGAATAAGAAAACAGGAACCACATGTAAACCATATAAGATCATACTATACAGGTTGATTCAATGATACATATTTCACGATTTGCATTGTATTCTCGGTTTATCAAATCGAATTGTGTATAAGTTTTACAGCTATGTTTCGTGAAGTGAAAACAGAGACAAGTAATTTTCATTTTAGTTGTGTATATTCGAGTATCAAGCAGTGGTATTCAACTTAATCTACATCTATACCTTATTCAAACAATCTTTTGATCTTTAAAGTATTTATACCTTCATATTGCTGTAACTTTTGTACTTCATCTGTGTTCAAGCACATCCCCCAAAAGCAAATCCTACCTTTCCTGCATTCACATCGTACACAACTTGTAGTGTCTAAAGTTTAGAACCGAGAACTAGCAATTTATGTGTTTGCACTAATCTAAACCATAACAAATATTGAACGATCAAAGTTTAACTAGCACGTAGGTATAAATATGTAATTGTGAACTTAAAAAAACTAAACGTCCCATAAAAATCTTATATATTTGAAAAGTCGTGCGGTTCTTCGGTTTCGGAACCGATACCCGTGGTTCCGGACCGAACCGAACCGAGAACCGCAATTTGTAATATTTAAGAACCGAGAACCGGACCGCGGTTCTAAAATGCAGTTCGGGTTGGGTCGGTTCCGGTTCGGTTCGCGGTCTATTTGCTCACCCCTAGAAGGGAATATGATACCTAAGGCTGTAAACGAACCGGACGAACAAGAACGGAGCCGTGTTCATGTTCGTTCATTTAATTTTAACCGGACAAATAAACGAACACGAACATTTAAACGGACAAATTTTCTTGTTCATGTTCGTTTATTAATAAAATGAGTTATTCATGTTCGTTTATTAAGACATTAAATGAACGCTAAACGATCGAGCATAAATGAACATAGAAAAACAAACATAAACTTTATTAAATTATGCACAATATATTGTTTTAAAAATATTGTTTTGTTTTAAATAAACCAATCTTAATCATACAATTAAAAGATATCATATACGAACATAAATAAATAAATGAACATAAACGAACGCATAATCGGACGTTCACGAACATATATAAACGGACGCGGCTTTTGTTCATGTTCGTTCATTTAACTAAACGAACATAAAATATTGTCCATGTTCGTTCATTTAATAAATAAACGAACATAAACGAACTTTTTACTGAACGGTTCATGAAATGTTTACTGAACGTTCAGTTCATTTACAGCCCTAATGATACCTCATAGTATAGAGATATGGGCATTAAGATGCACGAATGATAATATTTTAGAAGGCGAAGTTCCAAATTATGCGTCTATATTAGTTTGGAAAGATGATGTATCCCCTGTTTTTTTGAATGAAATAATCAGAAATATTACTCTTACTAAAAAAAATAACGGTTGGTTAGAACGAAATTTTTAATAAACCAAACCCACCCAATTAAACTATTTGACCCGACCCGGCAAGTCACTTGATAGAAAAGGGTTCTAAACCCAAAACAAAGCCCCTTTGACTGAGATTGTTAGCAGCAAAAATGGCATTGCGACAAGGGACACTTTCACTACACCGAGCCCTAACATCATCATCACTCTTCCCATCAAACTCCACCGCTTTTGTCGCTAACTATTCCTCTAAATCAAATCTTTACCACGGTAACTTTTTTCAATTCCATTTCTGTATTTATTTTGAATTTAATTTGGTGATTATGTTGAAAAGTTGATTTATTAATTGTTGTTTTATAGTGAAAGTTGGGATACCTGAGTTTTTGAATGGGATTGGGAATGGAGTGGAGATGTATGCTGAGAAACTCGAAACTGAATTCGGGGATTTGCAGAATTTGTTGGTTGCCAGGTCTATGAAATTGAAGAAGATTAATGTTGGCGGTGATCCCAAAGTTTGCAAACATGTAAGTGTTAAGGGCTCTTTTTTTAGCTTACTTATGGGCTTCTATAATTTCAGCTTATATAAGCCTAATTTTGAAACTTATGGGGTTAAATAAGCTTATTATTATGATATAACAAACTTAGATGAGCCGATAGGCGACAAGTTTCAAAAAAGCTAGAAAAAAAACATAAGCCAAAATGTGATAAGCTCATAAGCCCAAAAGTAAGCTTAAACAAATTAAGAGGGTGTTTGTAATTGCTTTTTTTTTTGTTTGTTTGAGGTACAATAAGCTATTTCTGGTTGGTAGGTAGCTGTTTATTATAAATTGCTATTTCTTCAAGTGTTTATTTCCGAGTAGCTTATAAGTACTTTTTTATACGCAAGTAGGAAAACTAAGTTGTTTCTGAGTAGTAGGTAGGTGACTCCTTATAAGTACATATCGATATATTATGATACGTTTGAGCTCCTTATAAGTCCAAAGTGACGAGCTACCGATACCTTTTACCACGGTTTTAGTTAAAACACGAATGTATATAGTTAGTCAATTTCTTTAGCTTTGGGGGTTGTTGCATTAGCAATCCCAAACACCCCCTTATTATTGCCAAACTGTCTGTCAATGAGTTAAGTGCCATTTCAACTTTAGATATCAATGGTTTTTAGATATATAATGGTTTAAGTTCAAATTTGTATGAAAAGAAGTATTTTGCTTAGGACTGTTTAATTGGCCATCTAGGCGTTACGTGCTTGTGCTTCCCTATCATTTTGATTAGCTAATTGTTTTTCACTTGTTTTATCTTACTTGGCATACCTGATTGAATTACCCATAATCGGCATTCGTGTGAATCAACGATTATTGGTAGAATCGTTCCGGTATTTGTGTGAATCAACAGGTCCGATTTGTGTTATCACGTTATTTAGTCTACATCAAGGATGTTTTGGATTGCTTAATTAGGCTCTAATCTGCTTATTGCTTTTTGAGCAGATCAGCAATTTTGAGTCATTGGCATGTAATAGCAGCAACTAATTGGTGAACTGAACTATTTTTTAAAGTAAATGATATATATGTATAGAGTTCTAAGATAGGAGTTAATTGGTGCTTTCAATTAATAAAGTACTAAAATGTTAATTATGGATAAGATTGACAATTTTAGTGGGCTGTTTATGAGTCAAGTGTGCTTAGAAGTAACTAGGTCATTGCCTGTACTGGTTTGTTACACAACTTGTGAGGATAGCATGTTTGGAGTACGAGACATATTGACCAATTAAACAAATCTATTAGGAAGCTATTAGCATAGTGATCAAATCATCATAGAATTATTATTGGAGCAAAATAATTTTTAAGTATAAATAAATTTATTTATATCTCAAATGGCAACTAGGCAAGGTTATAGGGTGATTTGGACCAATTACCTCTCAGGCATTGCCACCCAAGGGATACAAGAATCTGTTGTTTAACTTGTTTTACCTTTTATTGGCATGTTTATTCAACTAATTAGTCAAAGTGGAAGAACTCTTTAGGAATAGAGTAGAAAGAACACATAGTCATAACTTCTGTCAGATTTGACTATAAGAGCATTTAGTGAACCATATAAATGTGGAAGGCGTCTTTTCTTATAAATAAAGTATAAATCACGTTTCTGTACTAAAAATTATCAATATGGTATTAATGCATAAGAATTCAATCATGTATCACTAGCTGCACCACATAGCCACAATCGTACCATGAGCGAATTGATTTAACTTGAAGATCTGCATAGACTTTTAGTTATATACCTCTGCTTTTAAAGCTTCTTAACTCTTTATGTAAACCTTTCAATTAAGATAACATCATTTCAAGGTATTTAATGGATGAATAGAACCACTTGTTGTCGTTCTTTTGGTTGTAGTTCAAAAGTGATATCCTCTACTTAAGAACTTTTATTTTTTGAATTTTATGCAACAGAGGAAGCTGATATTGAAGTATGCCCACAAGTACAGGCTGGGACTTTGGAGGCCTCGAGTGGAACCTCCAAAAGCCAACAAATGAGACATTGCGAAACATTGTCCTATGATACTTTAAAGTAGTTGTTTGACATTAGCTATCTTGGTTTGTTTTCCTTACCTCCTACATTGAGGTTGATTTTGGAATTTATAAATTAGGAGGTTTTGCAATTTCCAAACATTTTGTGCTCCATATGAACAATGATAAACTCTTTCCAGGATGTTATGAGCCTCACAATCTATAAAATGCTTGTGCCATCGACACACTAAACTGATCTTGGTCGCTTGTGCACAAAAAAATTTATAGTTAATATTTACCTTTTTGTTTATATCCAATTATAGCTGATTCATGCTTGAGAAACAGGTCCAAATTCAGTTCAGGGTATTAATTATCTGTCATTCACAAAGTCCATAAAAAGCCAATATTGTTGTGTTCATTTTATCGGAATGTTGATCTTGTTGGGTTTGTAATGTTGTTGACTTGTTTCTAAACAAAGAATAACTGAAATCAAGGTTGCTGTGTATTGTGTAATGCCCGTTATATAGCAATGCGGGGATATAAAAACTGATCCATACTAGCTCGCTGTTTTTTTTGGTAACCATGATCCATACTAGCTGGCTGTTAAAAAGTTCTACCATAAGACCGGGTCTTCGTGACCACATGTTGGGCATGGTTACACAGAGTGGATCTTCACACAAGGAGCAAAAGAGGAGGGAATAGGTGGTGGTGAGTGGTGACCACCGATCACTTTGAAAGTTTTGTGAGCGTTTTGTGTGTATGTGCGTCTAGTGGGGTATATAGGTAAATGGTGATGGGTAAAAGTGGTGGTAATGAGATGTTGCCGCTGATATGGAGGTGTTACATCTGTCTAATAGCGTGGAACTAAAAAAAGCTTGTATGGGTTAAGTTATGGCTCGGTCTAGGTTGATCTTGAGTCCACAAGAACCTTGTTAACATTAATTTCAAGAACAGTAAAGCTTAACTAGTCATGCAGATGCCGTTCAAAAAAACTAGTCATGCAGAGGGCTGCTATAGGAACAAAATATGTAAATGCATGTTAGACCATGGAAATGTAGGTGCGTAATGCTATGGGTGTTTAAAATTCTGCAAAAACCGAAAAATTGGAAAAAGGAAATGATAAAAAAAGCTCTAGAATAACCTTGAATTGATAGTGAGTCATATCTCTGTCAACATTCTATCAACTACAGTACATTTAATTTTGTAAACCATCTTCACTTTGATCTCCTTCCATGAATAAATGAGCGGTGCATCTAAAAAGCTGAAAACTTGGATAACTTGAGGTGCATTATCACATTGATTAACCTAAACATCAACTAAAATAGAGGTTAACAGGTTTTCGATTTAGTTTCTAGGAAAAAAAAAAACCACCTCTAGTAAACTAATTACTTGTAGTACCTAACCAGACTTGAGGATGGGTAAAAAGTAAAAAAAATACAAATCCAATGACCATTTTCCTCTACAAAAGTAGTATTTGAGAATGTTATGTTACATTTCTAATTTAAGGGTTCTTAAACGTTTTTTTTTTAACCATATGGTTTTTCGCCTCGCACTGTAGATTTTTGTTCAAAAGTCTCATTTTTTTCAAAATACCATTTTCAAAATTGTGTTACATGTTTTATTTAGTTATACCATTATTTATGTTAAATAAAAGTTGTGCATCCGGTCACTTTTATATTCATGTTCCGCGCCGTTGTAACGAATAGTAACATAGGGCCTTAATGCGAAGTAAGTTACTACACGAGGGACTAAAACTACATAGTCACATAGTTTAGACACTTTAATGCAAATCTAATAAGCTCCCAACGCAGTCGTTTTTATAACCTCGTTTATCTTTCTTCACTACAACATTCGTTAATCGAGTTACAATTTTCAATCTGCAGGTTAGGGCTTATATTTTCAACAGCTATAATTAAGACATCATTCTATGATCATCACATCAATTCATACTTTAGGGTTTCTATGTATATGTCCATTTTTTATGTCTTCGTTTAATTCGATTCAAGTTTGTTAAATTTATTATTATTTCAGTTAATTTTAATCTGAAAAATTGCTAGTCACCCGACCCCACCCGACCTAAGCTAAGCTAAACCTGTTTGTGTTAATTTAAGGTTAAATATGCTAATTACTTTATGAAGGATAACTTACATCAAAATGTGACATAATTATGCTCATTCATGTTTTAGGATTTACTCGTGCTAACGAAATAGCAGATAGTTGCGTGTTAGCTTTATGTGTAGTCGAGCATTGTAGCTTTGATCACTGGCTTTAGATGTTAGGGTTCATTGACGTATGTACGGTAACATATGATATTTACTTATTTAATTGATGTTCAGGTTTAAGTTATTGTTCAGTATGTCTGGAGAAGAGGAAGAGAATGCCGCCGAGTTGAAAATAGGCGATGGTAATAAATAATTGTTACTTGTATTATTATGTATATAGTAGAGTAGGAAGTTCAGCATGTTTTTTGTTATTGATAATGGCTTCTGATTTCAGAGTTTCTGAAAGCAAAGTGTTTGATGAATTGTGAAGTCTCGTTGATTCTTGATCACAAGTTAGAGCAGCTTCAGGCAATGTCTGATGATCCTAGTAATCAAGTTTCTCAGTAAGTATAGATTGCTTCTCTGATCCTGTTTAGATTTGAAAGCTCTTACAGAGTTCGTGTAGTTCTGGTTGAATTGGCATTTTAGCCTATCTGCCCCGTAAATTTATAATTGCTTTTTAGATATGATGATATATGCTACTATTCACTATTTGTATGAGAAATTATACAAAATCTGCCCTCGTTTAAGAGGCAAGCAGCCTCCCTTAAGAAACTGAAGCCGACCTTGATTCAGTAATCAAATTTAAGCATACTAAATGTCTAAGGCGTGTTTGTCTTAGCTTATTTGATGGGCTTATTAGCTTTGAGATTTTGATAAGCTCATTTATTATGGCTCATGAGTTTATTCACTTGAGCTTATAGCTCATCTATGCTCATAATAGGGCTGAGCATAACAGACCCATGGACCGGACCAGACCGACAGAACAAACGTAACCGGCCCGAACACATTTCGGTCCGGTCCTTGGTCCACCCTTTTACTCATATTCGGTCCTCTGGTCGGTCCAGTCCGCTTAGGTCCGATGCACAACCGGGCAAATAAGCTTTGTTGGACCGAACCAGACCGAACACATTTCGGTCCGGTCCTCGGTCCCCTTTTTTCTAGGTTTTGGACCGATGCCCACCCCTAGTTCATAGGCTTAAATGGATAACTTTCTAAGCCATAAAAATGAGCTTATCAAGTTTTTTTTAGTAAGCTTAAAAGCCCATTAAATAAGCTAAAACATTCACCCCCTAAATCTTATTGCTGTAAGTTACTTTTTGTAGTTATGGAAATACAATATGTATTGTATGTTTATAAGCTTTTACTCTTCTTGTTCAGAGTCTTTGAGAAGTCACTGCAATATGTGAAGCGATTCAGTCGCTACAAGAACCCAGATGCTGTCAGACAAGTTCGAGAGTATCCTCAGTCACATTTACATTTAAAAGCTTGTCTTACTGCTCGTTATCATATTACTTTTTGGTCATATTTATGCTGTGAAAGCAGTTATTTTTTTCTTAACCAACATGTAGACTTCTGAGTAGGCACCAGTTAGCAGAATTTGAGGTAATATGCTCATGACCTGTGGCGGCTATCTTATTTTTTTCTGTTTCGATTAGGTGCTGAAACAGCATATGTGCATTTTGCAGCTTTGTGTTCTTGGAAACCTTTGCCCTGAAACTGTTGAGGAAGCCATTGCTATGGTTCCATCTATCAAGGTAATCCGCCGACACACAACTATTCTTTACTGAGGGTCGCCTTTCTGCACGCTGTAACGAAATTGTTGGACCAGATTGAGTTTACGTAGTAGCAAAGTTGAGGAATTTTCTTAAAAGAATCAATATTGGTACCAACAGTATATTTGTAAACACGAGATTAGACTCAAGTTCAACCTAAAACTTTTTACAAGGAAACTTTGCAATATGAAACCCTGAAAAAGACGAAGTTTTTTTATTTCTTGAAGTGCAATAAAACCCAAAATAGCACCATCTGTCTTCAAAATAGATGGTCTGAATTGTTGTCACCGTTATGTTAAAACATACCACAAGCATAATGCAAACCAAAGAATTTGGTATAATGTTAGATTCATCAAAAGTTTCTTGTGTTTTTGCAGTCGAGGGGACGTGGACATGACGATGAGGCGATCGAGAAAATGCTGAATGATATGTCTCTAATTAAGAAGTTTGAATAGTTTCTGTATGCTTTGTCATTCCGCCTCCCAAGTTTCCGACAATGTACTTTCTGATGTCTAGTGTTATGTTGAAAGCAACGTATGACATTTAAGTATTAAATATCAAGTACTTTTATGGTTGATGTTTTCTGGAGTAAAAATTTCAAATCCAAAATAGACTTGTAGTGACGTATATCAACTGGATTAAAGTTCAATATTAATCCTATGCTACCAGTTCTGTTATTTTAGTATCAAACTTAAGATCATTGATGAAAGTAAAGAGTTATGGGCACCACTTATTTATATTTTCTTTGATTGAAGTTTGATACATGTATTATGTATAAAGAGCTATTATTAAGCTACACACCAGAAAGCCAAGTAACTTAAGCGACCAATGGATAAACAAAGTAGATATGTTGCAAGTGGATCGAAGATTTCCTCCTTGGTGAATCGGTCAGGCGAAAAACTTGATTAAAAACCAATACAAAAAAGTTGCCAGCCATGCTAAGTAATCTTAATTTGTTTTCCGATGTGATACATATGTGATGAGGCTCTCTACAAGACCAATCTAACAAAACTGAATCAACAGACAACAATAGCAAACTGCCAGCCTCAACGACTTCTGGAGCACTGTGCAAACTGATTACATGTTTAATTCCTACTCAGTTTGTACCACTATGGCTTCCTTTGCGACAACCCATCCATCACTTTCCTGCTTCGAGGCGGGTGCACATCCCTTGAAATATAAAGAAAAAGAGTTTAATGCATGTCAATCCAAGCCTGCTACAAAAAGGCATAAACATAGCTAAAGCCTAAATATACATAAATTCAAAAGGACCATCTCGTTTGCAAGCTCAAATTGCAAAGACACTAACAGGTTGAATGAGTAAGGCATCTGTTAGCAACATGTTTTCAAAAGCGATAGAAAGATATACTTTTTTTTTTAACAAAGATAGAAAGATATACTTATTCTCTGGTTTTTAGGTCGCAAAAACAGGTTGAATGGGTCAATTGTCAAAAGTCACTCAACTTGTAATCAAAATGCATAAACCTATTAAAACGTTGTTATTTCAAAAACAATATTATTATCACTCAAAAACGTTTTTTCTCCATATATAACACCTTGATAATTATAAAAAAAACTCTAAAAGGAGTGTTTGTGTGCAGACACAACCTGACATCCTGACCCATACAGTTACTCGTTTTGACATGTTACCCAACCCCAATCTGTTTGCCACCCTAGCCAAAACCAGTGTCGGTAAATACAAAATAGACAGCTTTTCAGTGTCCTTTTATATTTGCGATGAAACCTGTAGGAACTTACCTTGGAGCAAGTATACACGATTAGACTCATCCAGTTCCAGTTTTCTAGAGAATTGTCCTTTGTTGCTTCCTGTATATAGTATAACAATGGAGGCATGAGCTGCATTTCATAGTGCCTTGATTCACCACATAGCTCGCATCTTCCGGGATCTCCTGCTTCTGTAGTCGCCAAAAGCGGCTTCCCACCATATGAGTATCTGCAGAGGATATAAGTATAACTTAGAATAAGAAGATACATTGGACTTTAGTACAATTGAGTCATTTTTTTTAATGCATTCACCACTTAATTACTTCTTTCACATCATCCCATTATCACATAACACTATTATAGAGAGTAGAGGCAGTAAATTTAATCCAGTTACATAAAAATGGTTTAACTTGATGGGTATTGGGTCATATGGGCCATGCTATAAGATTTAACTAATGAGGAACCAAGTCAACGGGGGGTCGAGCGGGTAAAATGGGTCAAGGAATCATCCGAAATGTGTTCAAATTCATATAACCTCCTAGTCTCCTAGATCTCCAAATCAGAAAAACTTTCTAATA
Source organism: Chrysanthemum seticuspe (assembly GCA_019973895.1). NCBI lineage: Eukaryota > Viridiplantae > Streptophyta > Magnoliopsida > Asterales > Asteraceae > Chrysanthemum > Chrysanthemum seticuspe. The sequence continues at coordinate 90,184,670 of BPTQ01000002.1, read as the reverse complement.
AGTAATTTATAGTATTCAACTTTTCGAATTCATGTATACAACATTAGTTATTCATAAGTTCTGCACACGAAAATAATTTTTTTGTGGATCACACCACTAGTGCACTAAGTTGTTAAAAATGTCAAAATTTGCTGCAACTTGTACCTGAAACATTGCTCCGGGTACACATCCAATCGTTTCTTGAACTTAAGATAGGTTCTGTCAGCATTGAGAGCTTTGTCATATTCATAACTTTCACCCTCCCATGCTTCCTCGGGTGCTTGCTCATTACCATCACTTTGGTTCTCCTTGATATTAAGTGACGAAATGCTTGTAGACAGAGAAGCGACATTCTTTGAATAATTCTCCTCCTGAGTATATATGTAAAAGCATGGTAACACTGCAACAAATAACAGAACATAGTTTTATTCAAACCATACAATACAACAATTAAGCATTCAAATCATAATATCATAAAATTCACCTAAAAACTGGTACCTCGTGTTTTGTCATCAACTGTTCTACTTTTTAGGCCAACTGATGAGCCTTTTTCAACAGTGTCAGGGCAAGCGTTGGGCTTTTTGGTTTTGCTAGCAGAAGCCAAAGTTGTAGCTTCAGTGAGTGCTTTACCTAGTTCTTCTAGATCAAATTCATCGTCTTCATCATCAAAGTCGAATGACCACAGATCATCCCGGGGCTTAGTGGTTAGAGGTGATGCATATGAATCATGAGATGCAGGCTCTGATCCTTTATTATCAGATAGTTTTTGAAGACGAAGAGCACGCCAACTGTACATCAAGAAACAAACAGCACACATAAATGAGATCAAAGTATGACAATTTGCAAGCGGTGGTTACTCAATACATGACTATTTCTCCCATTCTTCCAAATTAAACAAGATTCTGGATATTTTTTGTAGTTTGTCATGCCTTGTGAGTTACACGCTCAATAGATCTAATTTTATCGACCAACAAGTAATAGAAATAAGTTTCGTAACCCAAATACGATAGAATGTATACGTCATAACCTACCCGTTGGTCTCACAAGAAGGTGTTATACAAGCTAATATATAAATCACACGCTCTTCTACTGTCAATGTCTTGCTTGAAATAGGAGCATATATCTGAAAATTAGGCAAACGAAATAGATAATTATGACGAAAACACGGTTTTAAACTAGTATAATCTCGTAAACATTAACCTGAGCCACAAGACAGAGGTTTTCTCTACACGAATCACATCTAAGAAGATCAGGTCGTATAACCGATGGCCAGTCCTGCAAAAGGAGACCCGTTATATAAAATAACAACTCGCACGACATTCTATCATAGTATACGAGTTACTTACGGGAAGTCCACCGATTTTGGTTGTATAATGATCAGCTGCTTCAAAATTATCATCAGCCCATGGCCCTGGCATGCCTAGAATGACTACTTCACCCATCTAGTAATTCACCAAAATATAAACTATATATGAGCAATCAACAAATTAATAAAAAGCTAAGATGTTATTTATTTATTAAAATCATGGCAGTATGACACAAGCTCAAATTAAAAAAAAAAAAGAAAAAAAAAAGAAACATACCAATATATAATCTTTAATGTAAATAAGCAAGCATGAATTATACAGCTGCAGAGGTGGCGGCCTGTCACAAAACCTTTTTCAGTTTTCTTTCCGGTGAGACTGAATTACATAAATGCCCCCTTAAACTATTGTACAGATTACATATATAGTCCCTAGTCTATTAATCATTGTCGGAAATGCTGTTGAGCCGAGTCGAGCAATGCCAAGTTTGAAACTCTTGAGTTGGATTAAAAAATCGAGTTCGAAACCTAGCTTGAGCTGAAGCTCAAGCTTGTGAAGTACTAATTGAGATTCTCAAGCTTGGCTCAGTTTGACTCGGTATTTCGCACTTGACTAAGTTCTACTCCATTTGTAGAGGTAGAAATGAGCCGAGCCCGAGTCTTTAAGTTCGAGCTCATCTAAAATTTTAAAGGTTGAGCTTATATTGAGTATTGCACTTTTAGCTCGAGTTCAATTTGTGACATATCTTATAAGTTAAGGCTTGACTCATTTTTATGATAAGTCAAAACAATATAAATCTTTATTTGAGCTTGGCTTATTGCATCACATAAATTAACACTACTAAACATCATCGCCGCTATGCACGAGTAATCGTCTAGTGCTTCGTAAAACTCGAACAATTAAGCTGGCCGTTAAATTTTAAAATTTTTAAGCATTCAGTTCTAGGGCTGAGCAAATCCACCTGAAAACCGACACGAACCGACCGAAACAAACATAACCGACCTTTCTCGGTTCGGTTTCGGTTTTGTATACTTATTTCGGTCTTGGTTCGGTTTTGATTCAATTCGGTTTTTGTCGTTTTTTTTGTTTGAAACCCGAAAATCGTCCCGAACCGAGTTATTCAGTTCGGTTTTGATATCTATTTCTAGGTTTGAGTTTTTTTCTTTTTTGATTTTCAAATCGAGTCGGTTTTTATCGGGTTTGACCCGATACCTACCCCTATTTCAGTTCAGTCAATCTCAACCCGAAACCGAATACAGGAAATGTAGCCGACCCGGAAGAAACATTTTGGAGGGTTTAACTTGATGAACATAAACCCTAATCCCATTTTGATAATGGCATCAATCAGACGTATAATATTCACTTCTCTATCAAATCATTCATCAAAAAATATATTATTAAATAATACAAATTACAGATCAATTTCAACAACCATTTATCTGAACCAATCATGGATGAACAAGATCAAAGGCGCATTCACTGGTAAAAAAACTGATGATTCAGCCTCTAAAGATGACGTCACTTCCCAATCCTTCACTCTCTTTAGTAAGTCAAATTATCACCAAATGCTTATTTTTTGAGTATCTGTTAATACATATGTGCTATAGTTGGGTCAACACTATTTCGTGCATCGTGTTCTGTTTCGTTTGTTTCAAGAAGCATAAGCAGTTCTAATAAGCGATCGCTCGCCGCCTAAAAAGACAAATGCACTTTTAGTCGTTATGTTTGGGTTGTTGCTAAATGTATACTTAAAGATTAATAGATAAGTATTTGATGATATGCAGAGTTTGCGGACGAGTTAAAGAATGCACGGAGGCTAGGTACCTTTAAACAATACATGGTTGGGCGAAGCAGTGAGGCCACGTTCGCTGATGCATTCGAGAAACAAGAGGCTATAATTCGGTTTCTTGGGGGTTATGATCCCAGTGGAGATGTAATTTTCGAGACTTTATATTAATTTTATTCTATGATTTTTGTTTGTTTGTCTTCACTGATTTGAATTTTATTTGTACTTCAAAATGTAGAATATCCAACCTAGCCAAAAACAAGAAGCAGCAAAAAAATTGAATTGCACAATAGCCGATGTTGAAAATACTTTAGCAAAATTCACTTGGGCTAAAGAAGCTCAGAGGAAGATTGAGAAGTTAAAGGAAGAAGGAAAGCCGATGCCAAAGAGCTTAGCTGAGGTATTGTCTAACTGTCTCAAATATACAGTACTAGTTTATTGTGTGTTTTATGTATGTGAAACAAGGTTATTGGATATGATTGCAATCTATTCTTGATAGTAGCATAACCTTACGAGCTTCAAAATTTTCAACCGAAGGTTATTGTGAGTTTTCTGGCTAACTAGTTGATACATGTGTCATGTATTGTGTGTATTTCTGTTCGAGTATTGAAGGCTGAGCGACAAAACCCATATCATCTGTGTACATTAGAATGGAAGATTAATGGCTAGAAGTCATAAGTTAGAGCTTGATTTTAGTTGCATATGAGAAATGGTCGATCTGTACTCTATAGCGTATAATGTTTTTTTAGGTACTGAAAAAGCCTCTTGCAGCTCTTTTTTCTAATGATTCTCTCACAGTATCTTTTATTGTAATTGTTTATCAACCAAAAATATGATATTTTACTGCACCATATTGATTGATCAACTGGATGTGTGTCAAGAAATTAACGAACTTGTTGTCTGATGTATAAGATGACAGATAAATTAAAGTTGATTATCATGATCCACTCGCTAAGTAAGTTTGTATGTTATGCACCTTGCTTGAAGCTGTTTCGTGCACATAATGCCTATGACCCAAAAATATTACGCAATAAACAATGCCTGCATTGGTTTTTTAAGGATTGTGTTCTAGCACAACTGAGGCATCATGATTCTTGTAGCTTTATTGAACTAGTATACCTTTTTTTAAGGTACAAAAGCTAATGGGATCAACACCAATGGATGTTGCTCAATCAAACATGGCTAAGAGCGGGCAAATTAGCAGAAATGCACTCTGCCCTTGTGGGTCTAAGAAGAGATACAAACGGTACAGTCTCTTTTCATAGGAGTGAATCAATTATTTTCGTTGGCTAAAAGATTTTTAACTTGGTTCTCAACAATCAACCATCTGATCACAGCTAATGTACTTTAATCAGTTGAGATTTGTATTAGTTGTTCGGCTTTACAAGTTATGTATTGTGAACTGCTTGTGATTGTGTCTGATAACAGAACTGAAATGTGTTTGTTTTCATAAAACAAGATGAAAATAGGAAAAAACGTTATTTTTAATGGGCTTTGGAACCTTGGCCTTATGGTGTGTGTTTAGTGTTCGACTGTTTGTATCGGCAAAGGAATTGTGTAATTAAGTACAGTTCCCTAACTGGCATGTACAGAAATTAAAATTTGTGATTTTCGTAAACGGACAACATAGATTAACTGATTTATGAAATTATATTGGTTATTTTTTCAATTGTGCATATTTCAACAAAAGGTTTATCCACAAGTGTACAACATACCTCATTTCATTGACCAGATCAGTTACATTCTTTTAATGTTGCTAATACTCAGTAAAGTGATGTCGATACTTTAGTTTACAAACAATGACCTTTCAGATATGGATTTGTTAAAGTCAAGATTTGTTAACAATTGAATTTACAATCTCATTTTGCACTTGTTCTATTTCTGTTTTGTTGGTTATTAAGGTGTTGTGGAGCTTAAGGGAACACAATCAAGAACATGTGCCTGTGCCCTAGAGAAAAAACCAGATGATGTTTTGCATATCCAGTCGTTTTTCACATTCAGTAGTTACTGGTATGCTCTAAATTCTTGAAATTCATTGCCTGTCTTGGGTGTAGAAGACAAGTTGAGTAATCATAATGTAGCTATGTAGCTGCTTGTTTGAGGGCGAATGAAGTACATAAAAAAATTGTCCACTTATTTTGTAGTGTTTCCCCTTCTGATTTTCCGGAGTATTGTAGGTTCTGAAATAATTTGTGGCTGATGCCTGCCAATGTCAGAGGCTAGCTTGAAACAATTGAGAGCATTCATCTTGGCTGAACAACTCAAAGATGATGTCGAAATATAAATTTTGAACATTAAACATTTCTTTGCAGTTGGCACTCCCAATCTTTCTGATGAGCTATTAAACATTTTATGCCTACCCCAAATTATGCACCAAGGGACAAAGTTATGCCTGCACAATCTTTCTTATGTGCTATTAAACATCGTAGCCACATAAGTATACTATATGCTGCAGAGCAGAGGTGGCAAAATGGGTGGCAGGGGTTTGCTAATGGGTAACAGTTAGGAATATCCAACATGTCCACAAATATTAGTTTATTATTTGAAAAAAAAAAAAAAACTAGTGTGTTAACTGCATAGATGTAAAAAAGTTGTATAAACAACCTTTTGATCTAATTGATATGTTCAACCCAGTTTATCTGTTTTCTTTTAGACTATTTCTTTGGTTCTGCTCGTTTTGACCTGCTAAATATGAAACATAACCCGAATCAACCATTTATAAGTACAGTAAATGGTTAAAAATTGCTACCTCTAATGTAAGTTACCTCTTTGACTATTTGGCAAGGGTTTAGGGGTTTATGATTTGCAGTGAGCTGTAGCTAGATGTGGCCCAAAGGGTTCAGACCCGTTGATGATTGTGTGCGTCTACTCGTCTAGGATTGAGCCTGGCTGGATCCTGTAGCCAATTAGGATGGCTAGACCTATGATTCACCTGATTGTTTTTGCCCCTAAACGCTATAAAACGGATTGTTTCTGAATTTGATAAAATACGGCTGGATAGGTCATTGTAGGATTGACTATGTGGTCATGATGGATCAATAAAACCCGATGTTTATTTCCTCACTATTCCAATCTTGTATTCAGGGCCAATAACTATGTTTATTGGAACCACATACGAACACTAAACCTCAGCCGGATAATCAATGGTTAATGGGTGCATGATATGATCATATGTTGTGATGAGAGCTTTTGGCACTTGAATTTTTTATGAAATTTTGTTTGAATTTATCTTTATACGTGGGTATCGAACAAAACTAAGGTAAAAATAGTTTACATGTTGGAAACAAAGCTTACATTTGGAAGTAATTTTGTAAGTGTGTGTAGCTGAACCAGCTTTAACCATTTACGATTGCTGCAACATCACGTCTCACAGCTTGAACCAACGTTGTTTAAATGATCAATGACATTACTTTGGGTCTTTTATTCGGGTTGTATCACAGATATTGGATTATTCTGATATTCAATACTTTATGCCCAGGGACCATTGTGATAATTGAACAAAAAAAACACATGTTATTTAAACTGAATTTTACCAAAATGGGAATATATAAAAAATTGGAATGATTGAAGTTAACACACAAATTGAACATAACTGAAAGAATGAATAAAAATCTTCGTACGTAACATTTCATTTTCGAAATTCAAGGTATGTCCACAACAAACCAAAGACCAATTGACCCACCACTTGTCAACATCATTACTCAAATGTTGATCATGCAACCCTTTGCCATACAATTTTTGACCCTATTTTTATTTACCCATCAATCCTTTTTATATAAACAAACACATCGTGCAAAACTTTTTGGAACCTAGATATAATAAATCACATATCCTTGGCTTATAGATTATTAGGCAAAACACAAACAAGATGCATGAACAACCTATGAAACCTCAATTTGAGGAAGAAGCTCAAGCATCCCTTAATAATGTCACAGCCTCGGCTCAAGAACATAAAAATCTTAAAGAAACCGACCAAGTGAAGGTGAGTCAAGTTAATGGATAACATTCACAACATGACCGTGAAGCGTTTAACGGGAGGCCATCGATACAATTTCGTCTTCATTAAGAAAATCTTTCATGTCGAATTGGCCATATATACTTGGATCATTATACTAATAACATGTTATTCACCCATTTTACATTTTATGTAGTCACAAGCCTTGTGCCGCTAGGCCAATTCTTTCATTTTACCACACAAGTACTAAACTTTAACACATAGACATAGCATACGCATTCCACATTATTTAAAAATGATTGTTTTACGGATGAATATGTGAAGGTTGGCAGGAAAAACAGTTTGCAAGCATCAACACCATCACCGTCACCATCACCAGTTGCAACAGAACAAATATTTGAACGAGGAAACATTACAATTGGAGAAGCACTAGAAGCCACAGCTCTAACAGCAGGCAGCAGACCTGTGGATTATAGTGATGCTGCTGCTATACAAGCAGCTGAAGTCCGGGCCACTGGTCGTACCAACATTGTGCCTGGTGGGGTTGCTGCTGCGGCTCAATCAGCTGCCACTCGAAATGCTCGGGTTACACGAGAAGATGACAAAACCAAGTTGAGCGAGATTCTAGCGGTAAGCAATGACATTTTTTTTTCATTTATATAGAAATTGGTCAATTCTGGTTATACTTTTTGCATAAAATACAAACATATGGTTTTTTATCTGTCACGTAATAGTCGTTGAACTTCTTTTTATATATTGGAGTCATTAAAAGATGGTTTTGGTTCCCATTTGGATCATTTAGTAGCATGTAATGACCCAGAAGGGACACAATGCCATCTTTTAACGACTCACATGGGTGGGGCATCTTTGCACTTAACAAGCACAAGGTCAAAGGTTCAATCTTTGGCACCGCATAGTCACAACCGCTTAGTGAGTCAAGGCAACTTATTGTAGGCCGGTTCGTGTTACTGGTTATTAATCTTTTGCACCTAACAATGACTAAAACGGCCAAATGAAAAGGTAGACACTGTAACTATAGGAAAACAAAAAAGGAAGTTCCATTTTATTGCTAACTCAAACTAATACAAATGTAAAATCAAAGAATTTCATCAGACATAAATTAGTCAATGTCAACCTATAAACCGAGTACAAAATATGTTACAAATTCTTGATAACGTTACAAGTTGATGCAGGAAAACTAAAAAAATTGCAAACTGCTCATTTTCGAACTGTTTGGGATTGCTAATCTCAAATTACTTAAGCTATTTGAGAAAACAATTTCTAAATCATTAATTCTAAGCTGCTTATTTCATCATCAAGTAATTAAAAAATCATTTTGGTTATGTAATACCAAAACATGCTCAAAACTGCTTATGTGCAATATATATATAGTAAACAAGAATCTCAGTCTCTCAGACGATTTGTCGTGAAACAGGAAGCAACTTCAAAGCTACCGGCTGACAAGCCAGTGACACGTAGAGACGCAGAGGGAGTCATAGGAGCCGAGTTAAGAAACGATCCAAACCTGACCACCCGTCCTGGTGGTGTTGCAGCATCCTTAGCTGCGGCTGCAAGGATTAACCAAATTAACCATGCTAGCCAAAGTAACCAAAATTCTCCAACAACCAAAGATTGAATTTCAACCACATTACAAAAATGTTGGTCACCTTTTTTTTCTTGCTTAATAACAAGCAAATTTAAAGTATTTTGATATTTGTGTATTGAATTACTATGTATATACTTCATACTAAGATACAAAGTTTGTTGGCTTGAACAGTTGTTAGAATAGACTAGAATCGACAATGATTTCATCACTTTACAAACTACGACACGTTAAAAAGAACATTGATCGCTTTAGCTGTTAACTTGTTTTTGCTGTAAAGTATATGGCGTCTAGAACATAATTTTGTTATCATACAAAAATGTACCAATTTTTGTTTTGATTTATTAGTCATATTTGGTTGAATACTTGAATGCATGAGAAGGATCATTTTACTTGTGTTTAAAGTATGCACATATTGATTGTTACACAAGTATTGTGGGCTTATTATGGCTTATTGTGCTTGCATAGTAATCTTGTATCATTCCAATTTTTTTCTTCTAAAAACCATCTTGATAGGTGCTTGACATAATTACATGAAATTAGGGTATATAGTTTATTAGCACAGGGAGTCTGTTTAAGTTCAAAAATATTATTTTCTTTCATAGATACAAGCAAATCTTTATTAAATTACACATTAGTTTAAGTATATAAACAAGGAATCAAGCATCATAATTCGATTACCAACGTGGTTTATTTTATAAGATTCCCATGATGAGCCCTCACTAACTATAATTTAATGATTTAATCCCATTTGGGTCATTATCATTCCAACTTAGCGTCTTATCTGTTACTTTTGTCCTAATCGACAATACAAAGTTACAACCATTTTATTAGTTTTATAATACCCCATGCATCTCATATGCCTTTTAATAATTAAGTAATCAAAAAACCTTTTTAAAAAAGATCTAGTAACTTGTAATGACAGTATTTTAAAAGAATAATTATATTGATAACTTGTATGTAAAAAATTGTACCAAACTTTATGTTGTAACCATTGATGATTTACAATACATGCAAGTCAAAGTGACATGCATAAATAATGATCAAAATTCAAAAATAAGTACAAAACTGGCCTACAGGGAAAGAAAAAAAAACACTGCACAAAGAATATATATGATCAAATGAACACAAAAAATAATACTATAACAATAAACTCAATACGAAAACATTTCACCGTCCGGTTTGGTTCATTTCTATTTCTGCACTTCTCGACTCCATAAGATGGCCATATTTCTCGGCCTCCCCCGCTATTTGAATGTCACTTGGCCTAAAATGTTGCACTAAAGTTTTTATAACAAAACGCGGGAGCAAGGAAGCTACAATGATTCCTATCAAGCAAAACCAGAATCGGCTGTCGCTTGCAAGATTAAATATTGCCCTGCAAACACACAATAACACAGGTCAAATGGGTAAAATAAAAAAATAACATGTGTTTATCAAACCATAAAGAAAGAGATTGTGCATACCAGTATCCAGGCAAGATGGGGATAGCATCAATGATGATGACACAAATAATGGTTGCAACAATGGAACCCCATATCGATGCATGAATGATCCAGTTCCATGTGACGACATCCATTGCTAAGTGTAGATTAACAAGAAACACGACAGCTAGTGTCCATAGATCACCTATACTAGAACCATCAACATCAGTTTTCCAGTATGCTATTAAGGGAACAAAGAAAGCCACCATGCTTTGCCACAACATGTCAGCTATTGTGAGCCAAAACAGTAACCCGTTATAGCTTTCTTGCTTTTGTCCAGACGCATAAAGCTGAGGGTATCTCAGTAGAGATGTTCTATCAAGATCCTTATCGAGTATTCCAACAACAATTGTGGGTACAGCTGTATAGATTACAGAATATAAAACGCTGCTCCATTCATTAATAGCTGTTGATAGAGTGAAGGCCGTAAACAGCGCATACCTGTATAGAAACATTTAAAGATTAGGAACGAAATGATGTTGTGGCAATTTCTACCCCATTCAGTTATGAATGGTTCGATTTGGTCTATGTTCTATCTTTAATAGGTCAAATGAGTCAAAAAACGAAAGAAACATGTACAGGTTAGAAAAAGACCGAGTTTCTTTAGAGGTGGAAAATTTGGCACGTGTACTTATGAACGGGGCGATTTGGGTTGTGTTCTATCTTTAACGGGTCAAACATGTAAAAAGCTAAAAATCATAAGAAACAGCTTAAAGAGAAACATGTCAGATGGTCCAACGGGTCGAAAGTAACCTAAAGTGTATTTTCCATGCATAAAAACGTCCTAGATCATGATATTCAGAAAAAACTAGGTTAATGTCAAAGTAAGAGTATTTGGCTATTTTCTAATGACAAACTGATGTTTTTCAAAAATACTATCAAAGGTTTTGAGTCGAGACAACCTTTTGACCCGAACTCACTTTGGCCATTACCCAACCTGCCCATTCTTCCATCTTTATTTTGTTATCTCCTATTTTCTCTTAATCATTAAAAAGGGAAAAATGAGAATCTGAAAGGGTAACAAGCAATATCTTTTTACCAGAATAAAACAAGGACGAATATTGCATTCCTGTAGAAATTGTAAAGCAACATGTATGCCATCCGTTGGTAATTCCAATGTCCGTGAACCAACAAAAGGGGAACTAGAAACCGGAACTGAGCCATAGCAAAATCAGAAGCCATGACAGCTTGGCGACCCTCTTGACCGCTGATGCCAACTCCAACATCAGCCTTTTGGATCATTGAAACATCATTGGCACCTGTAAATTCTTGTGATTAATACTGATAATCTGTAGTTTAAAAAACTCTAATAAATGTAGAAAATAAGCTCTTGTCAGTAGAACAAGAAATGGTGCTTACCATCACCAATAGCAAGGGTCAAGTCATCTGTTCTTTTCCTAATCAGCATGACAATCCCGGCTTTTTGCAACGGAGCCACTCGACAACATAGAACCACAGCACATCTACTTGATAACTCGAACAGCTGATAAAAACAAAATACTTAGATATACAGAATAAAGTCTAGACAAGGCAATTTGGACTCGTTTACTTATAAATGGGTCAGTTTGAGTTATGTTCTATCTCTAACGGATCAGACAGGTACAATTAAAGTAGCTACAAAGAAAACACGTTGAAACTTGCCCAAAGTGTATTTTCATGCATTATATATACCTTCTAACTCATTTCATTCAAAAAGTAGAATATTACTCGAACCATGCTGTATAAGTTTTGCATTCATATTTAACAAACCTTTTATTACTCCTTCCTTCCTAAAACTATTGTCAACAAGCAAAAAAACACGCCATTTAAAATCTGTAAATTTATTGCCTTATTTTAATAGCAGAAGGCCAAATTTACCCTTAATGCGTTCAATTTGCAAGAAGATATTATTTGACTAAAGATATTGCAATATCTGGCGATAAGGATAACCAAAGGAAATTGCAATATTTTGCGACAAGATGAAAAAAGATATACAACAGTTATTTTGACAAAAGTGTTAGAGTAAAATTTATCCATTTTGACCCATTACCCAACCAGCCTAATTTTTGCTACCTTTAGTACAAACTCAAATTTAAGGAAATTTAGGGTCTAAGAGTATTCACCTTATCTTCGAGTTTGGAATCAACCTTATCTTCGAGTTTGGGATCAAGGATATGAACCAGGCTTGTTCCATCAATGATCAAGGCAAGTGAGCTTGCAGTATCTCCGGAAGTGGTGGGAGACAATTTCAATGCCTCTTTCAAGCTCCTTTCACATGATTCCATAGAATTGTTGTTTATTATAATCTGTTTCATATTGCCTGTTAAAAGCTTTGAAGAGTATCCAATTGAAATTGCAGTTTCTTGCTTGTCACCAGTCAAAACCCACACTTTTATATTCGCCATTCTTAATGACTCGATTGCTTCTGGTACACCTTGCTGCAATTTATCTTCAATCCCCGAAGCTCCCAATATACTAAGATCAGTCTCTAAGTTAATGGCAACTTTTCTTAGTAAACGAGCCCTACCCATTAAAGCATTGGTTGCTGACTCATAAGACGACCGCCATTCCTCAAATTCTCGAGCACTTAGTCCCCTCATTCCCACAACAAGTGTTCTTAGACCAACAGAAGAATATGCATGTAGATGGGCTTCGGTTGCTTTTACTACTTCTGGGTTCATTGATTCATCTATAACATTAAACATGGTCGTGTCGGCACCTTTGACAAAGACTTTTACTGTGCTATCAGGACATCCTAATATTACCGACATCCTTTTTCGTTCACTATCAAATTCATGCATTCCAAGAACATTGAACCTGCGCTACCATGTACAAGTTCATCAATTAGAACATAAGTAGTTTAAGTAGAACAACATCATTTAAAAGATATTATCAAGATTTTATTTTTATGAATATAAGTTTCCAACGTACCTTTGTCTGTCTCCATGTATATCAATAACTATATGTCCGGACGTTCGTTCAACAAGCATAAAACCATAAGCCGCAGCAGCATAAACGAGTGCCTGTTCATCTGGAGACTCCCCTTGATAATCTATCAACTTCTCAGTAGGAACAGATGTCTCCTCCACAATCGGCACAATCGTGTTGCAAGCAGCCAATGCAAGGAAGAAATCATATATCTGTTTTCCGGTTTTCGTGTCACTACCTGCTTGTGATAAACGAACAAGCTCCCTGTCAACCCGTACCTTCATTTTCGGCCTCAAAACCACCCCGTCCACTGAAAAAAAACAAACAAATAATATGCATAAGGATGTCAAATATTACTCAAAACGAGTATTCATTCTATAAAAATAAGAAAAAATATAACTGCTAATACCTTCAGCATAGTATCCACTTTGTTCTTCATAGTAGTCTGTTTTCTCCCCACCATAATCTACACCCGCAATGCTTGCATACTGAAACTCCATTTTGTTTTCAGTCAATGTACCGGTTTTATCAGAAAACACGTACTTCACTTGGCCCAAATCCTCGTTCATATTCAATGCTCGACATTGGAATCTTGACTCAGTTGGTTCATGGTACATGTTATCATCTCTAATCATAAAGAAAGCCTGACCAACACGAACAAGCTCCATAGATATATACAAAGCAATTGGTATCATAATTTGATACACAATAACCGCCATAAGAAACGTGAAGAAAATCTCCAAGCCCCACCCGTAATACTTATAGTTATCTTCATCATCACCAGAATAATCTTTTCTTCTATAAAATGGCATAATATCAAGCTCGTCTCTATGACGCCTCAACCAAATAGCAGCACAAATAGAAACAATTGAACACAACCCAACAAGGAAAAACGATAAGAAAATAATTTCCCTATTCATTCGAGCCTCAAGATGACTCCTTTTGGACTGTGCGCCCGAGTTATTAAGCATAACTTTGGTTTCCATACCAGTATACACCACAACTCCAATAGCCCAACTCGTGTTCTTAAGCACACAGCCACGAAGAACAATATTCGAGGGACCTAGTGACACACGCTTCTGATCAATCTCCATAGCAGCCAAGAAACCATATATATTCCTATTAGGCTTTTCACACCTAATCACCCCACTGATAAATCCATCCTCATTGGTTCTTGAAATTGTTTCTTGTTTAGCATACCGTGTCTTTAGATTGGACTCACCATCTAAATTTATGGTTTGAATGTATGCAACACCAGTCGGATCACTAGTCGAAAGAAGCACAATATCACAAGGAATAGTCTCATTAGCAGAGAACTTTATGACGTCGCCTACTTGTATATCTTTCCATTTTTTCGGCTCATAAGTATTATTAACTAAAACAGACGACAACCTATTATTCTCAATCCTATCTGACCTATGTCTCCTCCAATCTTCATAAGCATCTTTAATAGCAGTAACTAACAAAACCATACTCAAAGGCAATATAGAAGCAAATCGACCAAAAACTGCCAGCTGAGGCAACTGGTTAAGAACAGCAATAATAAGGAAATAAACATATGCAACTCTATGAAACTGCTCAAACAAGTTCCTAGGCAAGAACGTTAAAACAGAATATTTACTAGTCCTAATGGAATTACTAGCAAATTCTAACGATTCGTTTGTTTTAAACGGATCATTTACATAAACCAACCTCGAATCTTGATCACTAATTTCTCTTTGTGACATAGACATGCTACCCGAACCTTTGCTTTGAGATGATCCATACTTAACACTCAAACCCTTTGACCCCAACTCAACAAAACCAACTTCTTTTATGGAGCCTGCACGTAAACTCGACGACATGCCTTTACGAGACGAACCCGACTTATTACTACTACCATCTGAATTCATTTCAGTAGACATGATTTCTTAACATCACACACACAAAAAAACTTTTTAGCTAGAACTTTAATCTCTTGTTGACTAACTCACAAGAAAAACTTGTCAAGAATAATTGATGAGTATGTGAAATAATGTAGGAATTAATAATATTGTAAAGTCAAAGTAAGTTAGCATTCTAGAAAGATGGCTAGGAAATGTGTATGTAAGGAAGTTGTGATAATTGTAATGGTGTTCTGGAAGAGTAAACAGGTCATGTTTTGTCCCATGAGTTTGTATGGTGTATTAATTAGTTTAATATAAATAAAAACAAAAGGGTTTGGTTTTGTTTAATTTAATGATTGGTGGGATCATGAAAGAAAGAAGACACATGATGATGGACCAATGAAAGAGTCACAAGACATCCAATGTTGACTTGGAAAAAATGAGGGAAGACTGGAGTTTGGTTTGAAGCTTCTTGTTTTCCCTCTATTGAATTAGTCCTTTTTCTTTCTTTGTCAAGACTTTTACGCGAGTACTACGTATCATTCACGGTTAGGTTATCTAGTTGATAAGCTTTTTTTTTTTTTTTTTTTTTTTTTTTTTTTTTTTTTTTTAATTTTATTTAAAGAAACAAATTTTATAAGTTTACGTAACAAGGGACATATATACACATGGATATTTATGTAGCACAATTAATTAGTAAGGTCAAATATTTCTTTTATTTTTTATTTTTTAAGACTTTAGCAAGATGTATATGTTATTTTTTAATTTTTTGCACATAAAAAATCACAAAGTATAAATTTTAACATTTATCCGACTTACTCTCACTATCAATGGAGTATAACTTTTGAGTAAAAGATAACAACATAATTTTACCAATATGTCGACCACGTAACTAAACATTAAAGTGTTACTCCACTATTTGGAACTTTAAAAAGTCTTTTCCAATTTGTTACTTACATGAACATGCCAAGGGTTATTTTAGTAATTCTTTAAGTTATATGAGACACAAGTGAAATATTAGAAACTGATTAAAGTTGCTCACTTTTCAATTCGAGTTTCTAAATTCTAATGATATCACTCTTTCATCAGAAACCTCCAATTAATCGATTAAGAAGGGCTTTTGGATATATAGGCCATTCCCAACTCCTAGCTAAAAAAGATGCTAAAACATGTGCTCATTGTTTGGGGTTAAATTTTCGAAAAAATCAGTCAGACACCTAAAAACGGTGCACGAGGTCAAGGTTTTCACGTCGATTTAAACATTTCAGAGAAGTTTAAGTATTTATCGATGAAAGTACATTACTCATACTATTTTATCTTTAAACCCTTTAGTTTTAGCGGTTCTGGAGAAAAAAATTGGAACCGTTGGGTCTCATTGTCGAGCACTCCTTAAAACTAACGGAGTAAGTAAACAGCCATGTTAAAAGCAAAGTACCAAACCTTGTATATAGGAACTTTTCTCTTTTTCACCTTTATAAAAGAGAGATATATAGTGAATCTCACATCTTATAAAGGTTACTTTCATGCCAATGACACCATTTTATGGTCGATTGAACTTTGAAGGTAAGTGATGTCTTGTGTTTAACCTTACTCAAAATAGAAAGCTTTTTCTATAGACTATCTTATCTTTAAGTTATTATATGAAATGGTTGCTCTTTCTTCATAAGTCAATGTTTTCCAATACATATAAAATAATCTACATGGATATCACTCTAAAGTACCGCGTTTTGTTTCTTATTGTTTATGTAAGCATTTGGTTGAAAACTATGTTTATACTCTTTTAAATGACTTTGGGGGAATTATACTTGAAGTTGAATTTAATAGCATGCCCTAATGATGTATAATATTGTATTAAGGAAAGTGCATTTACCATTATACCTATCATTTGTTATAAAATACAATTATTTCACTCTGGAAATTTTCTACGGACTTCACAAGTACGAGTACTATATAAAGAAATAATACGGAGTGGCATACGGATACATGAGCTAGACAGAGTAAAAAATAGTCTTTCACGGATAACATGATCAGAGATAACCTCGTCCGTTTACTTGTTTTATACATCATACATGAGCTACTAGATTTAAGTCACTTTGCTTTCTTACATATGCGAATTGATTAATTTATGAGTTTTATGCAAGGCGTAACGCCACTTAGATAAAATAATAGAGATTTGGCACAAAATATATGAAAACGATGTATTAAGGGCAACAATAGCCAACAAGGATTAAGTTAAATATAATAACATCCAAGAATATTTTGAAACTGTTGTAGATGAATAAAAAAGTAAATTAAATAATGAAGATAGTAACATGTTATTAATAAAGTATGCAGTAGTTGAAGATTCCTATAAGCAAATCCAGGAGTAATCTTTTAAATTCACAAGTGGAAATATTCAATGGTGGTCAGTCGAAGAATTTTAAATAAGTAGTGTATTACGTATACTTTATATCCATATAACCTATGGCTGCTACACAAAATTATGATACTTGAGTGCACAGGGACTATAAAATGCAACATTCATATTTTAAAATAAAAAAGTACTAAGAAAAATGACATCGTTAAAGTGCTAGGTAAGAAGATATCAGCTGGAGGTAAATAGAATTTGAAGAGTCTTCGGTAAGAAGTTATGAGGTAGGTTTACCAGGCAATCAAAAAGCTGAAATGGTTATCTTACCTTTCAATTTTTTGTTATTTGCATCTTTAATTTGATAACACACATTGTGGACATCCATCTACTTATTAGGCTAGACATAGACTATTCACCATACAAGGGCGGGCCCAATAAGCCAGTTTAGGCCTTTGGGGGGATTTTTCTTCTCATGCAATGCAGTGACTCCAATTTGGCAATTTCGGAAGTTAGTAATTTCATTCATTACCAAATTATATGTATTACAAATTCATGTACCGTTTTGGTTGTGGTTTTCGTGTTTCTTTACTTTTGAGTGCATCAAGACTTACAACTCACAAAGGTAAAAACTCCATAAATATAAGTTGCTTAAAAGCTTGTTTTAAAAGTTTTAGTTCTCACAAACTATCTACGACTATTATTTATTTATAGAAAAAAAAAATCATATTTATTTAACTTTTACTTAAAGATAATTGGATATTTGGATATTTACTTTTTAAGAGTTTTATCAACAAAGTTTTATATTAAACGCCAACCAAATGACGCCTAATGTGTTAGTCACTTATAGTGGCAGCAAAGCGCAAACCTTGTTTTCTTTGTAGTTAATATTTACCATTGTTATCTGTAACCAGCCGAGATCCATTTCAAATTACTCTAATGAAACAACAACAGGACGCAATCCTGCCGAAGCGGGGCATGAGAGAGGTAGAATGTAGTCATACCTCTAATGAAACAATGAACTGAAATTGCTCATCTGGCTGAAATCATATAGTTGATGCTAGAAGCCTAGAAGCAAAGAGGCTTCTTGAGAAATTCTCTCATTTTAACTGTTTGATATTTGAACTTGTTTAAGCTTCCAAGCTACAAAAATACACCAGAAAACCTCATCATCATCACAAACCTGTCACCAAGGCTTAAGTATGCTATTGCATCTTTGTTCATTTTGAATTACAGGACCTGGAATTGAAGTCAGCATGCCTCAATTGTCACCTACATGAGACCATGAAATCGAAAGAAAACCTCTAGCTAGTGTCAAGCTTTATGACTCGATCTACTAAAGGTCCTTTCGTTCTCATTCAGTTGATGTGATAGAAATTCAAGCATTTTCTTATTTCCTGTTACATAAACAACTGTTCTTCATCCTTCATTGTAGCAATAATAAAGGTTGAGTTTTGATTGGTTAAGTGTCTGAGCCTATATATAACTGAAGAAGAAAATTGAGAGAGGTTCATGCATCTAATTTCAAGTGTGATTATAATTTCCAAAGTCCACACAAAGGCTATGTATGGGAAGAAAAGCATCTGGTTTCTAGCTGTCGCAAAAAGCTTGAACATTTTGTTACCAAGTATTACAGAGTCATAGGTTTATACTAAAAGATTTCAAGGTTACACAAACAGAAAGAAGTTTTCTGGATGCGTTTTTTGGATCTGTCATGAAGATCTAAGACATATTTATTATACGTACCGTCATTCTTAGCTTATTACAAACTGTCCCTTTACCTTAGTTGCATCTGTCGATTAACTGATGTTGATTGCTTTTTGACACTGATCCACCTTGTCCTATTACTTTCCCTATCCATGGAAAAAGAAATATATATCGGTCATATGCTATTTTAATATGTCACAACTTTAGATTAACTATAACTAAAAATATATAAATACCGAAACGCACTTCAAACAAGCTATGGCACAGAAACAGAAACACAAACAAGTACTTTAATTCATAACCAACTCAAGCACCAATCATGGCAACAAAAAGAAAAATCTAAATGATGCAATAATGTATCTTGTAAGTAGAGATATTAATTAATTATTGCTTCCTGTTTCATGGTTTCAAGATACTTCACATCAACCGTTTATCAGCATCTTCTCAATGTGATCCTGGGGCAAGTTTCCACCCAGCTATTGTTATACTTGCTTTATTACCGGTAGATTTGACCTCAGCA
Organism: Chrysanthemum seticuspe; assembly: GCA_019973895.1. Lineage (NCBI taxonomy): Eukaryota > Viridiplantae > Streptophyta > Magnoliopsida > Asterales > Asteraceae > Chrysanthemum > Chrysanthemum seticuspe. The sequence continues at coordinate 90,165,213 of BPTQ01000002.1, read as the reverse complement.
GAGACAGTGAGAATACCATTTGCATCAATGTTAAAACAAACCTTCAGCTTTTCTTTACCTGCAGGTGCTGGTGGAAAACCATGAAGAACGAAACTGTCAAGGAATTTGTTGTTATTGGTTTTGTTGCTCTCACCCTGATAGACAGGGATATTCGCACTTGTTTGGTTGTCAAAAAGTGTACGATATTCACATTCCTTGATGGTGGGTATACGCGTGTTCCGTGGTATCACGACACTCATAGTACAATCATAACTGACCTCAATGCCAAGTGAGAGGGGAGTAACATCTAATAGTATCAAATCCTTCACATTTTTATTGCCAGTACCACTTAAGTTTGCAGCCAATACTGCTGCACCATAAGCCACAGCTTCATCTGCGTTAATGTTCTTACAAAGTGTTTTTCCATCAAAGAATTCCATCAGCATTTGTTGTACCTTAGGAATTCGAGTCGACCCACCAACTAAAACTACATCATCAACATTATTCTTGTGCATATTCCCATCTTTCAAACAATTCTTAACATGCTCAATGCACTTAGTAAAGAAGCCATCATTTAGTTCCTCAAATTTTGCCCGGGAAAATTTCATTGAAAAATCATGTCCTTCATAGAATGATTCTATTTCAATTACTGTTCGAGTTGTTGATGACAAATCCCTCTTTGCTTTCTCACAAGCAACTTTCAACCTCCCCATTGCTTTTGCATTTTTACTCACATCCAACCTCTTTTTCTTTTTAAATTCTTGTACACAATAATTAACCATCACCATATCAAAATCCTCCCCACCCAAATGAGTGTCTCCGCCCACTGCTATAACAGTAATGGTGCCATCCTTGCTGATATTGAGAAGAGACACATCAAACGTCCCTCCACCCAAATCAAAGATGAATACAGTTTTATCTTTTCTACCGTTTGTGTCAGCACCCTTTTCTAAACCATATGCAATTGCTGCTGCTGTTGGCTCGTTAATCAAGCGCATGACATTGAGTCCGGCAAGTGTTGCAGCATCTTTGGTTGCCTGTCGTTGCTTGTCACTGAAATAGGCAGGAACAGTAATCACTGCATCAGTGACTTTCTTGTTAAGAAAAGCTTCAGCTGCATCTTTCAAATTCTTCAAAATCATGCACGATATTTCTTCTGGTGAACATTCCGCATCTTTTCCTTTGTGTTCAACCACTATCATTGATTTCTCCATAGACCCTTCTACTACCTTAAAAGGCCAAGACTTTTTATCCTTCTGCACCGTGCTATCATTGAATCTGCTTCCTATTAACCGCTTAACATCTGACAATAAGCAAAACGAAAAAGTTTAGGAAGCTCATTAACACAGAAGATAATAGTTGGTAATGAATTGTGTTTACCAAAGATGGTGTTAGTAGGGTTCCTATTCATTTGGTTTTTGGCGCCTTCACCTACTAACACATCTGTGTCATTAAAAGCTACACATGATGGAGTAATCTTGTTTCCTTGTTCATTGGTAATGATATCTACACGGTTGTGTTGATCAAACCAGGCAGCAACACACGAGTATGTCGTTCCAAGATCAATACCAATTGCAATTCCTTTAGACATCTTACACAAACCTACAAAAAAGCAGGCAGCTGATGAAATGTAGGACTGTATTAAATAACGGATAACAAAAGGCTTTTTATGAGTCATAAACTACTATGTTCACACCTGTACTTTGAGTTGATTATGCATTTCCTAAAATGTACAGAAGAATAGTCTCAGTAACGAACGAGCAACTTCATTGCAAGTTGCAATGTTTAATCTTATGTATGGATCTCTAGCTTCTTAAAAGATAACACCAGTTACGATGGCAGTAAGACATGTGCTTAATATATATAAAATGAATACTAACCAAAACATAGTGTAAGTTTCACTAAGACAGTCTAGGTAAAGAACCAAAGCTGGTTTTATTTTATTTTATTCTGAAAACGGTATAATACTACGACACATATGCCATTTGTGCACATCTTTCTCTACACGTTTTTAAGAGATTTGTAAAGTTCTGTCAAATTACTTATAAATGTGTAGAACTATAAAAATGCAAAATCAATTCCTCGTTTATGAATCTAGAAAAATGTATGCGCGCAGTTATAAGCATGGACAAACATAAATCTTGTATGCTCTTATAAGTGTAGAGATCAATTTGTCACACTCTCCGACAGTAGTCCAACATGCTTCAATCGCTTGTAGAAACGGGGTGTAACAACAAACACATCTTTACACTTCATAAGTGTGAACAATATTCATTTGTAGACACTTGGCGTGCATGCGATGTGTAGAAAAGATTGACCAAATCTTATGATCGTGTACATACCGCATGTGTTTATAAGGTAAACCAATTGTGCAAATCTTACTAGTTTTCCAAAACTTGTAGAACAAAATATGTGGAAATAACATAGTTGTTGTAGAGTGAAAATTGGCTTTTGTTGTTAACTCCTTTGTAAAATTTTCAACAAAAATAACATGAGACCATGTTATTGTACAAACAATCATTAGTAAAGTGTGATCAACGCCCTTGACACATCTATTTGCTCCCCTACAATGACTATATATCATGTGTATATATTTTTGGGTCATGCTCTATATATCTTGTGTCTTAGAATGCTTTAAGTGATGTATCATGTATGACGTGGCTTATTCATATCACAACCCAATAAGAGCACAAGGTATGGTAAACGCGAATAACGTGTTATTCGTCTGCCACCTCAACGCCACATCATACACCTTTCAATAACACACCAATAACTAAAAACCCCTCCTTCATAACACACCACTAACATCACATATAGGTCCGACAAAATACCCAACCAAATATATCACTCACTCACAATTCACACACAAAAAAACATAAAAGTGCATTTGGCGTGAGTCAATGCATTGGCTCAAAACACAAAAAGTTAACTTTGGCTCACAAATGGCATGTTGAATGGTATGATAATGGCATGTCATTGGTATTTCTTTCTTTCCTTTGGCATGTTATCTTGCACCCATACCCTTTCTCTAAGATTTTATGGGTTATAGTGAACAGATACGGTGCTGAATAGGCATTATATATACATTTAATAAAAGTCTATATGGTAAAACATAAATTGTCTATATGGTAAAACATAAATTGACGGATTGTCAAAGACTTGTAGTCAATATCATTGACGACATTAAAGTTTTAACATATATTATGCAATCAATATAAGTTTTAACATTGTATTTGTACCTCAAACTCACGATTGATACCTTCAACTCAAACCAAACTTCAGCCTCGAAAAAAAAATAAAAAATAGGGTTTCCAGACTAGGGTTGCTAATACTTATAGTTTCTCGTTGGGTTGCAAATGATAATCAAGCCCAAATTTGATTACCAAATCCACAATAAAACTATCATCCGTATTTCAAGGCTATTGCTATATTCTTTTAGAGCACCGGGTACCGTTGAGCCGTAGAGCTCGTGCCATAAGGAAAAAGTGTTGCCACGTCAGCAAACCTCTATGGCACCAGAAATCTTATGTCATCACATTCTGGCCGTTACCGTTGGCATCACAAAATGTGATGCCATAGGACAATTTTTTTCCCCTTTTTTATAAAAGAAAATTATACACAACATTTCTAAAATAAACTTCATTTAATTAAAAAACACATTACATAAATAAATAAAAAAAGTTACATAAAAATAAAAACATAATACGTAAACAAGAATTAAAAATTACAAACTAGTAACCAACGTTCCATACATGCTCCACAAGGTCGTTTCGAAGATCGTCGTGCAATTTTCTATCGCCGTGCACTTTTCACCCCTTGCAACAGAAAATGTTTTGACAAACACGGACCATGCTTGATAAATGTCGTCAGCTAAATAGTAACCTTTCTTGTAAGTATGTCCATTTACATCAAAAGGACACTCTGGAGCTGTACCAGAAAGTTCATCATCAAATATCGGAGAATCATATAACACATTAAGATCATTATTTGCCCCCGAAACCCCAAAATATGCATGCCAAATCCTTAACTTTTGATCCGCAACTGCTTCTAGCATAAGAGTTGGGTATTTATGATCACGTCTTTTGAATTAAGCTTGTAAGGCATTTGGACAATTTTTTCAATCCCAATGCATGCAATCAATACTCTCGAGCATTCCCGGGAGTTCATGTTTTTTTTCGTGGAATGCATATATTTCTTCAATATCCGCTGAAGTGGGCTTTCTTAAATAGGTTTCAACATATAAAATAATGCATTTGGTAAAGTTTTCTAAACATTGTCGTGAACAACGTTCACCAATTTGCAAGTACTTATCAAACGCATCATGCGCAGTACCGTACGCCAGTTGGCGGATGGCTGATGTGCACTTTAAAAGATGATCATACTTAAACGACCGGTAGCATCGTAACGTTGTCTAAAAAAATAAAGTACTCAGGAAGAGGGTGAACATTATAACTTAAAATATCGTTGAGTATTTTTAAAAAAAGTGTAGAACTAATACGATACCATCGCCTAAAATTATCTTCAATATATTTAGGAGGAGTCTCTTCGTTGCCAAAATAGTCGTCAATTAAACGGTGTCCCGCATCTTCTCGTTCACGTGGTATGTATTAGGGCTGAGCATCAAAGGTCCAAAACCGAACCGGACCGACAAAACCGACCGAACCGACAAAAACCGAGCCTACCCGACAACCCGTCGGTTCGGTTTCGGTTTCATATTTTACATGTTTTCGGTTTCGGGTCGGTTCGGTTCGGACCAAAACCGACAAAAACATACCTAAATACACCTAAACCGAACCGAACCGACGGCCCGACACAAAACCGAACCGACCCGACGGCCCGTCGGTTCGGTTTCGGTTTAGGTTTTTCATGAATTTCGGTTTTCGGTTTTGTCGGTTCGGGTCGGTTCGGTTCGGTTTTGGACCGACGCTCAGCCCTATGTATGTCCTCGTCCTCTTAGGACCCGATCCCGATCCCCCGACTTCTTGATCACACAAAGCTACAAATTGTTCATACGCCGCATAACCCTTAAGATATCGCTACTAATCGTCTTGAAAACACTGTCATAATGGTCGTAGGTGTAGCTGTCGTTGGGATTGTTTGGATCCATATTTGAAAGAAAGTTGAGTATTTTGTGAAGTATGAAGTTAAATTGGAAGAATGTGTGAAAAATGGTAGAGTAAGGAGGTTTTTATAGGATTTTTAAAGGGTAAAAATTTTAAAAATGATGATTTTTTGCATTATAGCCGTTACCCAACGTTTGGATTTAAAAAAAAATAAAAAAGACAAAACCTATGGCGTGGCGTGTTGGTGATGGCGCGAGGGCCGACGGCACCAGAGGCGGTATCGTGCGTCGATGAACTTTTTGGGCTGGAAGGACGGCGCGAGCCAACGACTCCACCGTACCTTTTGCTCTTAGGGTGGTTGCAATATAGACTCATATCAAGCGTATTTTATAAATGTATAATGGTAAAACCCTTATATTTTACGTAGTATAAGTGTATTTATAAATGTACAATATAGACTTATATCAAGGGTATTTTATAAATGTATAATGGTAAAACCCTTATAAATGTATAATGGTAAAACCCTTATATTAAGCGTATTTTATAAATGTATAAAATACGCTTGATATAAGTCTTTATGGTAAAACATACTATGGTATTGGTGTGTCTTCTGAGGACGTTCATCTCATGGCCTCTAATACCGGTTGTGCCGCGGGAACATTTCCCTTTATCTATCTTGGTTTGCCTATCGGTTGCAACATGTCCCCTAACCGCCAATTGGAAACCTCTGGTCGATAAATTCAAAGCAAAGCTCTCGGGTTGGAAGGCTAATCTCCTTTCTTTTTGTGGTCGCCTCACCCTTATTAAGTCCGTTCTTGGAAGCCTTGGTATATATTATTTCTCCGTTTTCAAAGTGCCCGAAATGATTTTGAATTCTTTGGAGAAAACGCGTGCATCCTTCTTTTGGGGCGACTCCAAAGATTCTAGAAAATTAGCTCGGTTGAAATGGCCCAACATTGTTTCTACATTCGAAAAAGGAGGTTTGAACATCGGAAGTTTAAAATCGTTCAATTTAGCCTTGCTTCAAAAATGGCGTTGGAGAATGTTCTCATATCCGAATGCCCTGTGGGTTAGAGCTATTAAAGCTTTTCATGGGCTTGATGGTGGTTTTGATCATAATTGGTGCAATCATAATGGGTTATGGGCTAAGATCGTTGGTCCTTCTAACTATCTGCATTCAAGCAATACCCTCCCTATGGACTCCATTCATTTTCAAGTGGGTTGTGGTTCACATATTCGCTTTTGGAAAGACATTTGGCTCGGCCCCTCGCCTCTAAGTTCCAGGTTCAGCAGGTTATTTCGGTTAGAGTAAAACAAAAATTGTTTGATCATGGACCGAATTTCTAATGGGCATTGGGTCTGGAATTGGTCCAGCAACCATGGAGTTCGCAATACAACCCATCTCAACGAGTTGCTACTCGAGATCAGTCACTTAAATGTTCAAGTCGATATCGATAAGTGCGTTCGGTCTATGGATGACGAGGGCATTTTCACGGTTGGTGCTTTACGTCGTCTTATTGACTTTCATCTTCTGTCATCATTGGATTCCTCGACTACATGGGACAAATCCCTTCCTCGTAAAGTGAATATTTTCTTGTGGCGCTTGAAGTTAGACAAGCTTCCGCATCGTCTAAACATTTCTCTTAGAGGTATAGAAATTTCGGAGATTTCTTGCCCATCGTGTAGCGGTATGGTGGAATCTAATCAACATATCTTCTTTGAATGCGTGGTCGCCAAAGATATTTGGAGGATAGTTCACATGTGGTGTGATAACTCTTTTCCTATTTTTGATTCTAGCGTTCATTAGCTTGATTGGTGGAGCTCGTGGCCCGTCTCTAGATAAAAGAAGCGCCGTTTGAATGTCATTTTCGCGACTACTTTATGGTTCATTTGGCGGTATCGTAACAACGTCACTTTTAACTCTTAGTCATTGAGGAAAAGTGAAATTTTTGATAGTATATATATGTTTTCTTTTTCTTGGCTTAAACATAGAAGACGTAAGTCTTGTAGTTGGAATGATTGGTTAATCTCTCCTTTGTAATGCTAGCTCTTTGCTAGTCTTTTTTCTTTAATAAATTGTTGCCATTCAAAAAAAATGGTAAAACATACTTGTTATCGCAAATTGCCCGGTTCTTTAGTAGCGTAGTTACAAAATTTTTAAATCATGCTTAATACGTAATAAATATTAATTTGCGATGTAGTTATTATCTTAAAGTAGTTTTCTTCGATCAACCCTTAAAGTTACACGTGCATAAATAAAAGTTATAAAGCTCTAGATGATTACGTGCATAAATAAAAGTTATAAAGCTCTAGATGATTTTTGTACATAGAAAAGCCTCTACTTTCACCCATTGCTCTATTATATCGAGATTAGTTTTAAGGAAATGGAATAAATCAAAAGTCAAAAGAAATACTACATAATGGTCAATATGTTTGAACAAACTACATAATCGTAAATAGTTTTTCTAAAAACTAGTAGTTGGTTAAAAACTCCGATAACAAGTAGTAGTCATCATTGCACATCATATCCACAAAGGCATTCAAATAACTCAACCTTTCTTCTTCTAGCAAACCAACAAGTAAATATAGAAAACGCCATTTACAAAAAAACATAACAAATAATGAACAACTTATGTCGCTGTTAAAGTCCTGATTGATAATAAAAAATGAATGGCAAATAAGAAACAAGCATCACTAAGTTTTTGAAGTACAATATGCGGCAAAGAGGATGACACAAACAAAAAATTCTTAGAAAATTAATTAATCATAAATAGTTAAATACCATTGATCATTTGATACATATATATAATATAAAGGGTAAATTGCAAAAATGGTCCTTAAAGTAGCCCAAATGCAAAAAATACATCGAGACAAAAAGTGTAACCCAGATCCTTTACAATTGGAATGAACATCAAATTATAATCACAAGAAATACATCATCACAAGAAATACATCACAAGAAATACATCATCTAGAAATATGTCGATGTGAAAGTTTGTTGTTATTGGTAATCATGTGAAAGCATGTTGCTATTAATAGGTATCAACTTCTAATAGTAACATTTTCTGTTATTGTAAATCTGTTAAGGCATGTTGATGTTATTAGTAAAACTACCAAAAACGTTGCGATTATTAGTCGATTTGTGAGAGCATGTTGTGATTATTACCAGAATTCTGAATCGATGAGAGCGTGTTGTGTACTAGGATTCTGACTCTGTGAGAGCCTGTTGAATTAGTAGTAAAGAGTGAGCTGAGGTTGTTACGTAGATTAGTAAAAGTTTTTTGCGATCAGGAGTAGAAGAAGCCTGAAATTATTTTTTCATAAATTCAATAAAAAAATTTTGAAATTACGTTGATGTAATCTATGATTTTGTGAAAATATGCTGAATGTTATTTGTAAATATGTGAAAATAGTTGTGTTATTGGTAAAAAAATATGAAAATATATGTAACTGTACGAAAGTATCAACAACAACAAGTAAACAGAAGAACTTTTATTCAAACCTAAGCCTCAATAGTCGGCTTAAATTATATCAACAATAGTATCCAAAATGTTACAAAATTAGATTAATGTCAATGAGACAATAATCATACAAATACAAAGAAGAGACAAGATCAGTGAAATGATCAAAGAGAAGAGAAGAGTGTGTGAGAAATGACTACACACCCACTTGTGTTCTAACCCTAGATTAAGAGACTTATTAAATAGGAGATTAAGTTACACCAAGACCCCTCTAACGGCTATAAATGACTCATCAGCAGAAATGAGAAAGCTTCAGCAGAAACGAGCATCTTGGAACTTTAAACCTTTTATTCTTTGTCCATGATTAACCCCTGTAATAACCCTGCACTGAACATAACTTGAAAGCCATTAGCAATTGATAGAATGATATGTTTGCCACAGATTAATACCCCAAAATTTAACATTCCCCCTTAATCTGATGGGCAAACATATCAAACAATATCAATTTTTCACACAAGAATTCATGCTGATAAACAGGGAGGTTTTTTGTAAGTATGTCTGCAGTTTGGTTTGAAGAGCCAATCTTTTTTGCACTTATAACACCTCTTGCAATTTTTTCCCTGATGAAGTGGACATCAATTTCAAAGTGTTTTGATCTTTCATGGAAAACAGGATTGACAACAAGTTGTAAAGCAGATTTGTTATCACAAAAAAGATTAACAGGAAGATTGATATCAACTTTTAGATCCTTTAAGATTTTTTGAATCCAAATAATTTCACAGGTAGCAGTAGACATAGATCTATACTCTGCTTCTGTGGAAGATTTTGAAAGAGTGTTTTGTTTTTTACTTTTCCATGAGATCAAACAATCATTAAAGAAAACACAATAACATGTGACAGATTTTCTGGTTTTCTTTCATTTGGCCCAATCTGCATCACTATATCCTTCAAGATGATTTTCAGAGTTGCTGAAATTGTACCTTAGACCTTTTCCTGGAGCTCCTTTTAGATATCTCAGAACATTGAGGGCACATTCTAGATGAGATTTTAATGGAGAATGCATATATTGTGCCAGACAATGAACTGAGTATGAGATGTCAGGTCTTGTATGGGTGAGATAGATAAGTTTCCCAAGTAACTTCTGATAACCAGTGATGTTGACAAGAAGGGGATCATCAGCAGTGGGAATGTATGGAAGGACAGAGTTAGGTTCCATAGGAGTAGACACAGGTTTGCACCCAAGAAGACCAAATTCTTTGAGGAGTTCAAGACAGTATTTTCTTTGGGAGAGACAGATGTCATTTCCAGTTTTTAAAACCTCATTACCAAGAAAGTATTTTAAGTTTCCCAAGTCTTTGATATGAAATTTTGATGTTAGAAACTCTTTGAATAGGTTTATCTCATCAATACAGTTTCCAGTGAGGACTATATCATCCACATAAACAAGCAGAGCAATAAACTTGTTATTCTCTGTTTTGGTGAATAAAGAATGATCATTGACAGATTGAACAAAATTATTTTCTTTTAAAACACTGACAAGTTATTCATTCTATTTTCTGGGAGCTTGTTTTAGGCCATATAGGGACTTAACAAGTTTGCAAACTTTATTTTTATTGTTCTCATTACAGAACCCCTTAGGGATGGTCATATAGATATCTTCATCAAGGTCTCCATACAAGAAAGCATTGTTAACATCAAGTTGGAAAAGAGGCCATTTGTTTTTCACAGCTAAAGCAATCAGACATCTAACAATAGACATTTTCACAACAGGAGAAAAAGTTTCATCATAGTCTATTCCTTCCCTTTGATTATAACCTTTAACAACTAATCTAGCCTTGTATCTGATAAGGTTTTAAAAGGTACCATTTTGAGGGGTCGTTTTAGTCCTTATTTGATCACTTTTGTATCCGTTATTGCTTAATATCGTTCCTTTTCACTTTTTAGGTCTCTTGAAGGCAAAATGCTGGAATGGCACTTATTTGGACGAAAAGGCGCGAATATATGAAGAAAATGGCCAAAGTCAAAATCGAGACACTCACAGCTGCTGAAATTAGAAGGCGACGGCGTCAGGTGCTAATGGCGACGCCGTCCCAGGATTTTTGTGACGGTTCAGAACCCAAAACTCGTATTTTCAAGTGACGACGTCTAGTTGTAAAAGAGTAGGCCGTCGCTACTCAGACGGCCTAGATGCAATCCAGACGACGTCAGAAGCTGAAGAGGACGGCGTCACGGACATAAGGTGACGCCGTCGCAAGGTTAACGTGGCCAAGACGAAACCCTAATGACGGCGACACGACGGCGTCACGAAACATAAGGTGACGCCGTCGCATATGTAATCTTATATATAGAATCCGAATTTTTCAGTTTTAGGGAGAGTCTTTTGGAGTGAAAACCTAAAACCGAACCTAAGGTGTCTTGTACAGTATTTTAGGGTTTTAAACCCTATCTTACATCAAGATAAGTATTTACTTCATTAATTCAATTATGTCTTTGATTATTTGTGTGTATGCTTGCATGTTCTCCATGTCCGGCTAATTTATTTGTGTGTTTGCTTAGGAAGTATGAAACTTAATTATTGAATATTGATTGGTTGTTTCTTATCTTAGTTGATTAATGATCTAGTAATGCGATAGGTCATTCGTTGTGTACTTAATGCTTGATTCATCTTTGTGAACCTTAGAATATAATTACCTGAGTAGTTGTAGGCTAAACCATCCAAAGAGTGCCTTAGAGTAAGAGTTTATCATCCCTAGTGGGTTTGTAGACGAGAACCTTTGGTAAGTTTAAAGAGTTAAGGAGAAACGCATACCCTACAACTTTAGACACACAACGCAACTAAGAATAAGGACGTGACAACTCAACCATCAATAGGAGATAATTAAGGAGTAGTACAACCTAAGTAAACACATCTTTAAACTATCATACGAGCACACATTAATTAGACATAGACTCCCACAACCTTAGTTTAGATAATTAGATAATAGTAGAGTAATCGGTAGAAATACCAACCCCCCAAATCCAATACCCGAGATTCGTACCTTTCCATTTCATAAAACATAAAAAGATAAAAAAATAATCTTCCTCAACCTTAACCTTAGCGTAGTAACTCCTTACTAGCATTCCTATTCCCCTAGAGAACGATATCAATACCCGTGGCTTACCCTAATTACTACACTACAACGATTAGGTTCACTGCCTAGGGTGTTATAAAACTTGCTCGAAGAAAAGGAAGTTTCCTTGACCCCGAACGACGCGTGTAGCGTTATCAAGTTTTTGGCGCCGCTGCCGGGGAATAGAATAGCTAGTTAGTAGTCCACCTCGTTTAGGTTCTTTGCTTGATTCCTATCAAGTAAATTTTTTCTCAATTTTTGGCTTTCTCTTAGTCTATCCCCCTTCTTTGTGACCTTTGTTCGTAACCCCATTACTTTTCATCATGGAAGGTGATAACCAACCACCACTTGATAACCCAGCACAAAAAAATTCAATGTCACTCAAAACCCAACCCAATAACCAACACAACCGTCGAAGCCGCTATATGAGTAGAAACACCGACCTTCAGGATTTGAAAAAAATATTCGATAGTACAATTAGGGATGCTGTTGAGAAAGTAGTCAACGCTGCTACAGTTGGCTCTATGATTAGCAGTCATTCGGAAAATGGCATGATAAACAACAACGTGGATGTGGAAAATGATGCTTACTTCAATCTTTACCCCACTAAGGAAGAGATTGCGTACCATCAATACATAATCGATAATCCACGATCACCTATCATTAGGATATGCCCAAAGATTAGGAGGGGAAATCCCTGGAACCTAAAAATCCCTTGTATGATCGGATATAGGAGCGTCGACCACGCTTACATAGATACGGAATCCCCCATCAATGTAATGTCATCTGCTGTCTACAATGACATTATGAATGAGCGACTCAATATTAGGAGAGACCCTAAGTATCCGGGAGGAGTTTGCAACTTTGTGGGAAGAGTCAAGGACGTGCATGTCTTTATAGGAAATTTCACCTACCTAGTTGATTTTATGGTCCTAGAAGATGTAGGATGCGTCATTGACTATAGCTTATCCCAAGTAGTGCTAGGGAAACCGTTTGTTGAAACGTCTAGAATGAGCCATAACAAGCATGATGGAACGGTTAGGTTCAAAGAAGGAACCGATGAGATCACCTATAGGATGCCTTGGAAAACAACTGAGTATGGCCACTTGTCCATTTATGATCGAGACAACATCAAAGCTTTTGAGGACAAAAGCAAGGAAGATGTTGAAAAAGGTTATAAATTCATGTGGGAAAGAAGGAGGCATTATTATAAGGATTGCTTGACTCTAGGGCCTAGGTATAGAGTCGATGAATATTTTGTCAACATGATAGAATTCTCATTGAGGATGCGTGAGGAAACGTAGGAGCACGACTATGAGTCTAGCTACAAGACTCTTAAATAAAGAAAAGCGCTTCGTGGGAGGCAACCCATGTTTAATTGTTTGCTTGTTAGTGTCATATATCTTTTATTAATTGTTTATCCTCATGTTTAAATTTGTAAAAATGCTTTATTTTGTTTTTAACCTCGTCTTAATTGCATATAAAGGTATTTTACATAAGGGATAAGTGTAGGGAGGATTACACACGTTTTCAAAAGAAACGTAAACATGAGAATAACAATTAACTAAAAGATATTTATGTTTGTTTGTTCGAGTCAAATGCTTGTATCGAGTCATAATGGATGTTTTGCAGAAATTTTTCCAGATTCTAAAGATGTAAATTTTCCAGAATTTTTTTCAGAAAATCGCAGACCAGTTTTTGTCAGGATAACCTGACGGCGTCAGGATTGCAACCTGACGGCGTCAGGAAGGAGTAAAAACATCAGATTACTTTTTTCTCGTTTTCTGGGCTACTTATAAATTTTTGGAATTTTCCAGGTCTTAATTTTCTTAGAAATTCTGTAAACATCCATTCCACAAGCATTATATCCTAGTTTAAATCGAGTCTTATATATATTATTACCGCCGATTTTACGCGAAGGTTTCGTTTGTTTTCTTCAAGTGTGCAGGTTTAGTTTATCAAGAAGAAGTTACATAAGATTGGAAGGAGCTTGATTCTTTTAATTCTGGACCTTTTAAGGTTTTTAAATATTCATCGGGTCTTTTGCTCTTTTTTCATTAGACTACAAAAATGAGGAAGGACTGCGGCAGTCCAACGTTAGGACTGCGGCAGTCCAATAGGACTGTTTTTGACCAGACGCTAAAAGACTTTTTTTAAGACCTTTTAAATGTAGAAATCTTAGACCTTTTTAAAGACGTTTTGTAGGTAATACTGAGCTATGTTCGTAAACTGAGCTTGTTTGTTTGTATTTATAGAAAATCAATTAACAATAAGAGTACAAATGCAAAGAAAACTTTTGCACACATTAGGAGGGATGTGAATAGGGAATACATTTTATGGAAATATACGTTAATTCTGCTCCAATTTTTGTTTTATTTCGTAAAAATGTTTAAATTTGTACTCCTATTTGTTAATTATTTTCTATATACTGTGATTGTTCGTTTGTTAATTTGTACCCAACGGAG
>BPTQ01000002.1:90124359-90143659 GCA_019973895.1 Chrysanthemum seticuspe | reverse complement strand
GAACGGACCATTGTGGATATATCCCATCAGTGAGATAATATCCCCTTTTATAAGCCACATCGTTAGCCTCAAACTCAAGGTCTGCTGCTCTCCCAGATTTGATATCATTGAAAACAGGTGAACGACGTAAAACGTTTACGTCGTTATTCATTCCGGAGACACCAAAGAACGCATGCCAAATCCATAAATCCTGGGAAGCGACCGCTTCCAACAAAATGAATGGATGTGGCCCGTGATCACCCCTACAATGTTGAGCTCTCTCACTATTCGGGCAATTCTCCCACTCCCAACTTGTACAATCAATGCTTCCCATCATCCCAGGAAAGCCATGCTTATGCTCGTGATGAGCATATATTCTTTCAAGGTCAGAATACGTGGGCCTTCGCAAATATTCACGACCATATAACTCCATGATAACCTCGCAAAACTTACGAAGACATTCACGGGCTGTGGATGCAGCAATTGCCAGAGTCTCGTCTAGAGAATCAGGAACAGCCGCGTATCCCAATTGACGAATGGCAGCAGTACACTTGACCAACGGGCTAATACCAGGTACGCCTCTACAATCAGCAGTTTGTCGAAAATAAGTAGAGTGATCGGTTATCTCTCGAACAATTTCTGTGAATAGCTCTCGGCTCATACGGAACCGCCGAGAGAATGTTCTTTCGTCGAACTGCGGGTTTTCGGAAAAGTATGCCGCCACTAAACGATTATGAGCACCCTCATGATCCCTACGTATGTACCTTCGTCGGGTTTTTGGCTGTGATGCTTTGTAAGCCTTCCAAGCGAAATCCGCAAACTCCACAAACTCACTCAAAACTTCTTCCTCGTCAGAAGACGAAGAAGAACCGAATAAATGCTCGAATGACGACATATTAAAATTTGTGTTTCGTGGGTATTTCGTTAGAATGGTTTATTGAATATAGATGAGAAATGTTGAGTGGTGAATTGTGTTTGAGGTGAAGTGGGTATTTATAGAGTGGTAAAATGGGTTTGAATTTTTTTTTTTTTTTTTTGTTTAATTGACCAAACGGTCATTTATTTAAAAATGGCTCACAAACTTGAACTACACATCGGTTGGAAATCCGCTCGATGTGCGTATTTCCCTTGCACAACCGATGTTCCAACCCAACGTCCACATTGGCCCCAACCGATGTCAAGATCGGTCGAGCATGGGTTTTTTTGTTGCCCCAACCGATGTCAAGAGCCCCACTGCGACAAGCCTTAGCAATTGATAGAATGATATGTTTGCCACAGATTAATACCCCAAAATTTAACAGTAACTATTTTCAGAGAAACTGTGGACATCAATAAATATGTGAAACTATGTTGCTGTTATTACTAAAATATGTGGCCTATTAGTTTTTGTAGTATTAATTAACTTGTGTAATGGTATCTTTCTGTTATTTATGGTAAAAGTATGAGTAAATGTTGTTGGTAAATGTTTGAAAGTATCTTGATATTTTGTGTAATTAACTTGTTCATGTTTGACTTGTTTTGGCAGCCATGGGAGACATACCAAGCATATCTCTCAATTGATCTTAAGAAACACCACAAGCCCACCACCTAGTTGGACAAATTTGCATACTATGCTGTGAAATCACTCCGATTGCCCACTGATCTTTTCTTTCAGGTGAATAAATTAGTACCATTGATAGAACTTTGTTACATAAAACGCAATTGTATTGGAAATTAATTGATTTATGAATAATAATAATAATAATAGAGGCGTTATGGTTGCCGTGCAATGATGCTTGAAACCGTGGCTGCTGTTCCTGGAATGGTTGGAGGAATGCTTCTTCACTGTAAATCCTTAAGGCAGTTTGAGCACAGTGGAAATGGTATGAGCGTGCTCTTGTGTTCACTGTTCAAGGTATTTTCTTCAACGCCTACTTTCTTGCATACCTTGCTTCACGAGGATAGAAAGTTTCAATGGTACTTCCCTCTGATTGTCATAGCAAGTAACTTTGTTGTATGGACGGTGATGCTATTAAGGGATACTTGAGATCAGGAACAAGTTGTATGTAATTACTTGAATTTGATGGTTAATCGCTTCTACTTCTAATTATAAGGATTTAGACGTATAATGACCAAGATGAACAGTAATTTAGAATGAATATGGTATGAGGTATGAAATGGAAGATGTAAAAGCAGAGTCAGGAAAACGGCAATGCAAAAATGGAAGCTCATTCGTATTTGCGCGTGTGTGTTTGAGGTACTTGTTCATTGTGTTAGTGTTCGAAAGTATCAGCAACAATAGTTCACAACAATACTTTATTCAAACCTAAGCCTCAATAGTCGGCTTAGTTTAAACCAACAATAGTATTCAAAGTGTTACAAGGTTAGATTAATGTCAATGAGACAATAACCAGACAAATACAAAGAAGAAACAAGATCAGTGCAATGATTAGAAAGAAGAGAGTGTGAGACAATGACTGCTCACACAGTTATGTCTAACCCTAGATTAGGGGGCAGATTAAATAGGAGATAAAGTTACACAAAGACCCCCTTAACGGCTATAAGAGAGGCATCAGCAGAAATGAGATAGGCTTCAGCAGAAATGAACTTCTAGACACTTAAGACTATTTATGCTTTATTCATGATTAACCCCTGTAATAAGCCTGCAATGAACATAACTTGAAAACCATTAGCAATTGATAGAATGACATGTTTCCCACAGATTATTACCCCAAAATTTAACATTCCCCCTTAATCTGATGGGCAAACATGTCAAAAAATATCAAATTTTCACACAAGAATTTATGCTGATAAACAGGAAGGTTTTTTGTAAGAATGTCTGCAGTTTGGTTTGAAGAGCCAATCTTTTTGGCACTTATAACACCTCTTGCAATTTTTTCCCTGATAAAGTGAACATCAATTTCAAAATGTTTTGATCTTTCATGGAAAACAGGATTGACAGCAAGTTGCAAAGTAGATTTGTTATCACAAAAGCGATTAACAGGGAGATTGATATCAACTTTTAGATCTTTTAAGATTTTTTGAATCCAAATAATTTCACAGGCAGCAGTAGACATTGATCTATACTCTGCTTCTGTGGAAGATTTTGAAAGAGTTTTTTGTTTTTTACTTTTCCATGAGATCAAACAATCATTAAAGAAAACACAATAACCTGTGACATAATTCCTGGTTTTCTTGCATTTAGCCCAGTCTGCATCACTATACCCTTCAAGATGATTTTCAGAGTTGCTGAAATTATACCTTAGACCTTTTCCTGGAGCTCCTTTCAGATATCTCAGAACATTGAGGGCACATTCAAGATGAGATTTCAAGGGAGAATGCATATATTGTGCCAGACAATGAACTGAGTATGAGATGTCAGGTCTTGTATGGGTGAGATAAATAAGTTTCCCAAGTAACTTCTGATAACCAGTGATGTTGACAAGTAAGGGATCATCAGCAGTGGGTATGTATGGAAGAACAGAGTTGGGTTCCATAGGAGTGGACACAGGTTTGCACCCAAGAAGACCAAATTCTTTGAGAAGTTCAAGACAGTATTTTCTTTGGGTGAGACATATGTCATTCCCAGTTTTTAAAACCTCAATGCTAAGAAAATATTTTAAGTTTCCCAAGTCTTTGATATGAAATTTTGATTTTAGAAAATCTTTGAATAGGTTTATGATAAGGTTTTAAAAGGTACCTTTTTGAGGGGTCGTTTAAGCCCTTATTTGATCACTTTTGTATCCGTTATTGCTTAATATCGTTCCTTTTCACTTTTTAGGTCTCTTGAAGGCAAAATGTTGGAATGGCAATTATTTGGACGAAAAGGCGCGATTATACGAAGAAAATGGCCAAAGTCATAATCGAGACACTCAAAGCTGCTGAAAACATAAGGGGACGGCGTCAGGTGTTAATTGTGACGCCGTCGGAGGATCTTTGTGACGGGACAGAAGCCAAAACTCCCATTTTCAAGTGACGACGTCAAGTTATAAAAGAGTAGGCCGTCGCATCTCAGACGGCCTAGATGTAATCCAGACGGCGTCACAAGCTGAAGAGGACGGCGTCACAAGCATAAGGCGACGCCGTCGCAAGTCTAACGTGGCCAAGACGAAACCCTAATGACGGCGACACGACGGCGTCACAAAACATAAGGTGACGCCGTCGCATATGTAATATTATATATAGAATCCGAATTTTTCAGTATTTGGTGTGTAGTCTTTTGGAGTAAAAACCTAAACCGAATCAAGGCTGTCTTGTACAGTATTTTAGGGTTCCAAACCCTATCTTACACCAAGATAAGTGTTTTACTTCATTAATACAATTATGTCTTTGATTATTTGTGTGTATGCTTGCATGTTCTCCATGTCCGGCTAATTTACTTGTGTGTTTGCTTAGGGAATATGAAACTTAATTATTGAATATTGATTGGTTGTCTCTTATCTTAGTTGATTAATGATCTAGTAATGCGATAGGTCATTCGTTGTGTACTTAATGCTTGATTAAATCTTTGTGAACCTTAGAATATGACTCCTTGAGTAGTTGTAGGCTAAACCATCCAAAGAGTGCCTTAGAGTAAGAGTTTATTATCCCTAGTGGGTTTTGTAGACGAGACCCTTTGGTAAGTTCAAATAGTTAGGGAGAAACGCATACCCTACAACCTTAGACACACAACGCAACTAGGAATAAGGACGTGACAATTCAACCACCAATAGGAGATAATTAAGGAGTAGTAAAACCTAAGTAAACACATCTTTAAACTATCATACGAGCACACATTAATTAGACATAGACTACATACACCTTAGATTAGATAATTAGATAAGTAGAGTAATCGGTAGAAATACCAACCCCCCCAAATTCAAACCCCGAGATTCGTACCTTTCCTTTCCTTAAAAAAATATAAAAAAAGATAAAAAATAATCTTCCTCAACCACAACCTTAGCGTAGTAACTTCTCACTAGCATTCCTATTCCCATAGAGAACGATATCAATTCCCGTGGCTTAACCTAATACTACACTACAACGATTAGGTTCACTGCCTAGGGTGTTGAAAAACTTGCTCGACGAAAAGGAAGTTCCTTTGACCCCGAACGACGCGTGTAGCGTTATCAGTTTATCTCATCAATGCAGTTTCCAGTAAGGACAATGTCATCCACATAAACAAGTAGAGCAATGAACTTGTTATTCTCTGTTTTGGTGAACAAAGAATGATCATTGACAGATTGAACAAAGTTATTTTCTTTTAAAACACTGACAAGTTTTTCATTCCATTTCCTGGGAGCTTGTTTAAGGCCATATAGGGACTTAACAAGTTTACAAACTTTATTCTTATTGTTCTTATTACAGAACCCCTTAGGGATGGTCATATAGACATCCTCATCAAGGTCTCCATACAAAAAAGCATTGTTAACATCAAGTTGGAAAAGAGGCCATTTGTTTTTCACAGCTAAGGCAATAAGACATCTAACAGTAGACATTTTCACAACAGGCGAAAAAGTTTCATCATAGTCTATTCCTTCCCTTTGGTTATAACCTTTAGCAACTAATCTAGCCTTGTATCTATCAACTTCACTATTGGCTTTATATTTGATTTTAAAGATCCATTTGTAACCAATGGGAGTTCTATTAGGTGGAAGATCAGTTATATCCCAAGCATGGTTTTCATTTAAGGCCTCAATTTCAGAGTTTATAGCATCAACCCAGTTACTGTCAAGGATAGCTTCTTCATAACAGGTAGGTTCAATACTTTTATTAAGACTAGAAGCAAAGCAGTAATTATCTTTGTTAAGGTTAGAGTAATTAACAACCTTTTCAACACCATATTTAACTTTCCCTTCAACAATAAAGTCATTAAGATTACTAGGCAATTTAGAAACTCTGGTTGACCTTCTAGCAGTAGTGGCTGGCAAGCCTTCTTCTTGTACAGAATTCTGATTTGAATCAGAAGATGTATCAGCAGAATCAGAAGATGCATCAGCAGGATTTGAATCAGAAGATGTATCAGCAGAATCAGAAGATGAATCAGAAGGTGTGTATTATCATCTATAGAAGTTGCAACAGGTTCATCATCCCTAGTAGGATGACCCAACACTGTGCCATCATCATAGGATGTCACTCTCCCTTCATCATTGGGACTTATTTGTGAGTCAAAGAAATTTTTGTGATTTAAATCTTTAGGCACATAAGTTTCAACAAAAGGTTTTGACAAAGTATTTTTCATTTTGAAGGGAAAAACAGTTTCATAAAATTTGACATCTCTGGAATAAAAGATATTTTTTGTTTCTAAACTTAAAAGTTTATAACCTTTTTTCTCATTTAAATAACCAATAAAGACACTTTTCTCAGACCTACTACCAAATTTGTCAGAGATGTTGAGAATGGTGGCATAGCATAACCAGCCAAAGACTCTAAGGAGAGAGAGTGAAAGGTCATGCCCATACACAAGGGAGAAGGGAGACTTGCCAGACAACAATGAAGAGGGTAACCTGTTTATGACATATGCAGCAGTTAGAACACATTCAGGCCAAAGATATAAAGGTAATTCCCCCTGAAACATAAGGGATCTAGCCACATTAAGGAGATGCCTATGTTTCCTTTCTGCAATACTGATAACGCTACACGCGTCGTTCAGGGTCAAAGGAACTTCCTTTTCGTCGAGCAAGTTTTTCAACACCCTAGGCAGTGAACCTAATCGTTGTAGTGTAGTATTAGGGTAAGCCACGGGAATTGATATCGTTCTCTAGGGGAATAGGAATGCTAGTGAGAAGTTACTACGCTAAGGTTGTGGTTGAGGAAGATTATTTTTTATCTTTTTTTATATTTTTTAAGGAAAGGAAAGGTACGAATCTCGGGGTTTGAATTTGGGGGGGTTGGTATTTCTACCGATTACTCTACTTATCTAATTATCTAATCTAAGGTGTATGTAGTCTATGTCTAATTAATGTGTGCTCGTATGATAGTTTAAAGATGTGTTTACTTAGGTTTTACTACTCCTTAATTATCTCCTATTGGTGGTTGAATTGTCACGTCCTTATTCCTAGTTGCGTTGTGTGTCTAAGGTTGTAGGGTATGCGTTTCTCCCTAACTCTTTGAACTTACCAAAGGGTCTCGTCTACAAAACCCACTAGGGATAATAAACTCTTACTCTAAGGCACTCTTTGGATGGTTTAGCCTACAACTACTCAAGGATTCATATTCTAAGGTTCACAAAGATTTAATCAAGAATTAAGTACACAACGAATGACCTATCGCATTACTAGATCATTAATCAACTAAGATAAGAGACAACCAATCAATATTCAATAATTAAGTTTCATATTCCCTAAGCAAACACACAAGTAAATTAGCCGGACATGGAGAACATGCAAGCATACACACAAATAATCAAAGACATAATTGTATTAATGAAGTAAAACACTTATCTTGGTGTAAGATAGAGTATGGAACCCTAAAATACTGTACAAGACAGCCTTGGTTCGGTTTAGGTTTTTACTCCAAAAGACTACACACTCCATACTAAAAAATTCGGATTCTATATATAATATTACATATGCGACGGCGTCACCTTATGTTTTGTGACGCCGTCGTGTCGCCGTCATTAGGGTTTCGTCTTGGCCACGTTAGACTTGCGATGGCGTCACCTTATGCTTGTGACGCCGTCCTCTTCAGCTTTTGACGCCGTCTGGATTACATCTAGGCCGTCTGAGATGCGACGGCCTACTCTTTTATAACTTGACGTCGTCACTTGAAAATGGGAGTTTTGGCTTCTGTCCCATCACAAAGATCCTCTGACGGCGTCACAATTAACACCTGACGCCGTCCCCTTATGTTTTCAGCAGCTTTGAGTGTCTCGATTCTGACTTTGGCCATTTTCTTCGTATAATCGCGCCTTTTCGTCCAAATAAGTGCCATTACAGCATTTTGCCTTCAGGAGACCTAAAAAGTGAAAAGGAACGATATTAAGCAATAACGGATACAAAAGTGATCAAATAAGGGCTTAAACGACCCCTAAAAAAGGTACCTTTGAAAACCTTATCAAATATCCCTACACTTGGTATTTGCTTGTCCTCAAGCAAATGTGCTTTTAGCCAATTAATTTATAAGTTAGGGGTCATGAAGCATTCGTTCAAAACGGTCCACAACACATATAAGCCCCGCAAAAGTCATAACAAGCACGGAAATTACATACTAGCACCTCACATGGGGTGTTTGGATACTCACATCTCTCTCGGGTGTATATGAAATATAACAAATTGGAAATGGAAGATAAACACTCATTAACCGGTCCTAGTCCATAGATTACCATAGGCTTGAGAATAGATCAAACCTCCATCGCTTTGGCGTAAGCACCTAGGAAAAACTATCAAAGAGGTCTTTAAAGGGTTGTAATGTTAGGCTTACGGTAGGGAAACAAAGGGTTTGGTGGGATAGGCTATATAGTGGTGGCAAGTCAAAAATCTCTTATGTTACAAGCATACGAAGAATGGCGTTGCTAAGCCAAGACTCGACACTCTAAACTCTAGCTAACTGAAATAAACAAACATAAATTTTAAAGGTTAGATGTAGCATGGTAGCCCTTTTTTTTTTTTTTTCATCACTCTGTTTTTTTTCCTTTTTTCTTTTTCTATTTTTTTTTCGATTTTTTTTTTTTTTTTTTTATATCATACACTTTTACTCTACCATCCTCTACAGTAACATCAAAATAATAGGGATTTATAGGTACATCCCTACACTTGAGTTTTTATTACTCTAACACTAATTTGACCCGAATTGAAAAGATCAAAACACTTGGGGTACATTATTACGCAAACAAAGGGAATTTGAATTTAACGTTCCCTTCCCGTCATTTCATAAACTTTAACTTTTCTCATGAATCCCAATCGTCCCAAAACTGTATACAAAGGATATGACTTGACTTAGCAACTCATGCAAGCAACTAGATAATTGAACTAAGGGTTTAGGGTGATAACAAAAATGCACTAAAAGTGAGTGCATACAGGGTAGGCTAAGGCGATTTGGGTGTATATTTGGGGGTGGGGTGTAAACAATGCTCTTCATTGATATTCCGGAAAAACCGAAACATCACGAGAACCGCGAAAAGGATAGGCTCTGAGGGGTTAACTAGGGGTATCGTGTACTAAAGATGAGTACAACGCAAAGGGTGTGGGGGAATTACTCAACCGATGTGGAAGAAGTAATTATATTACGGGTATCAAACAAGGGTTATCCTAATGCCTCTTATCATTTAGTTATTCCTAACTACACAAGTGCAGTCTTACTTGCGATCTCGGGATGCATCACAAAACAAGTTCTAGAATCTAATATACTACCGGTTTACACTCTAAGCATTAAAGATGAATGCTTTTAATTCCTACTAATCTAAGGGCGATCCTCACATTTTGGGTGAAATTTAGGTGGTAAAGGGTTTTTGTGCTAGTCATGCAACTTCCTATCCGTGAGACGCTTTTGTTAAGACTAATGGCCCACTCTTATATGTCATGAAAAAATTTAAATTTGGTGCCAAAATTACCCTAACCGACATTTTCTCATGGTTTATTACACAAATACAATTGAACAAAGCAAATATTCAAGGATAAGCATAGTTTCAAAGTTCCCGTTTTATTTTCCCTCCCTACACTTAAACTGAACATTGTCCCCAATGTTCCCCGAAAGTATCAAAGTTATGATAATAGAAGGTAATTAAAAACGAAAGAAACTAGTACTCCCCTGATTAGCTCGGTAGGATCCGTGTGTGAAGTAGTGGTTAAATCCTTTCCAAGAAGAATTTATGCGTGAAAAGCTCCTTCCAATCTTTTGTAACTTCTTCTTGATAAATTAAACCTGCACACTTGAAGAAAACAAACGAAACCTTCGCGTAAAATCGGCGGTAATAATATATATAAGACTCGATTTAAACTAGGATATAATGCTTGTGGAATGGATGTTTACAAAATTTCTGGAAAATTAAGACCTGGAAAATTCCAAAAATTTATAAGTAGCACAGAAAACGAGAAAAAAGTAATCTTTTGTTTTTACTCCTTCCTGACGCCGTCAGGTTGCGATCCTGACGCCGTCAGGTTATCCTGACAAAAACTGGTCTGCGATTTTCTGGAAAAAATTCTGGAAAATTTACATCTTTAGAATCTGGAAAAATTTCTGCAAAACATCCATTATGACTCAATACAAGCATTTGACTCGAACAAACACACAAATATATCTTTTAATGAATTGTTATTCTCATGTTTACGTTTCCTTGAAAACGTGTGTAATCCTCCCTACACTTATCCCTTATGTAAAATACCTTTATATGCAACTAAGACGAGGTTAAAAACAAAATAAAGCATTTTTACAAAATTAAACATGAGAATAAACAATCAATAAAAGATATATGACACTAACAAGCAAACAATTAAGCATGGGTTGCCTCCCACGAAGCGCTTTTCTTTATTTAAGAGTCTTGTAGCTAGACTCGTAGTCGTGCTCCTACGTTACTTCATTACCGCCACCTAGACGGTCTCTAATGGGGGATTCTATGTTGTAGAAGTGCCCTATGATGCACCTCTCTAAGAGTTCGTCCTCTCCCCACTTGGTCCTATATTTCGGTCCTAAGTTCAAGCAATCCTTATAGAATCCGAAAATCTTAGTCATAACATAATCTACTCCTTTTTCCCTATCCTCATCATTCCTATAATAGACCGAAAGTTTAAGTTCCTTTTCATCATTAGAGAGTGATGAAAACTTCTCAATCTTAAACGGCATCCGGTAAGCTATGTCATCGGTCTCATCCTTGAATCGCACTACTCCTAACGAGGGATCATAGGTCATCCTGGTGCTTTCTATGAAAGGTTTTCCTAGAATAACATGGGACAAGCTAGGGTCTATGGCCGTGCTAATATCATCCACAATTATGAAGTCCGTAAAAAACGTGAAACTACCTACATAAACGGGCAATCCCTTAACTCTACCAAGAAAATTGCACTTAACCCTAGGATTATCGGGGTCTTGCCTAATTGGAATAGGCTTCTTCATTACCCAATTGTAGTAGGTGCTAGTCATTATGTTGATTGAGGATTTGTGATCAATGTAGGCCTTTGCCACAAAAAGGTGTCCTATGAAACATGGTATGTTAAGATTCCAAGGGTTCCCAAACTTGATTCGAGGGCTTTTCCTAACATACATGTGACGGAGGTCACGCACTAAGTGAGGGTGGCGAGATAGTTCTTCTTCCGTAGGAAACTTATTGAAATAGTCATTGTCTACTTCATCTACTTCCTCGGTTGTTTCATTATTCTCAAGTGTATGGTCCTCTTCGTCATTTGTTCCATTAGGTTTAACTAGGGTGATGGTATTGACGAATTGAACGTGCTTAGCTAGCTTACTTGGGTCCTTAATCTCTACACCGGAAGGTTCGGAAGTTGAGATAGCATTAATCTTCCTATCACTATTGGTTATGGCTTTCAAAAGGTTGTCTATCTTCCTATCCATTTCGGCTTGTTGTTGGTTAAAGCGGTCCGAGAGCTTAGCTATTTGGGATTCTTGGGATGCAACAAGGTTTTGCAACATCCCTTCGATGTTTTGTTGGCTAGGACCGTTAGGTGGGGGCCATGAAAAATCATTGGAAGTGAATTCCTTGGTTTGTCCCCAGTAGAAATCGGGCTTGCCTTTCCATGCCTCTCGGGTTTCATTGAAATTCCTAGGTCCGGGTATTGTAGGGAATCTTCCTCCCGTTCCATTAATACGCGAGGATGCGTAGTCAACGGAAGCATGTTCGGGAGATCGAGTGCTAGTGCGTGTGTTATGAGGATCACAAAACGGCTCACACGAGGAAGAAACTTTGTTCACATGGTGTGAAGACTTAGGATTTTCGTAGGAACTTATTAGGAATTTTACTTGATCTTCAAGTTCAATCATCCTACGGTCGGAAGGTTGTGAGTCGATGGGAGGCAAGGAGATTGCCTTAACGGTTTTGGGCAGCTCACGAGGGTCATCCCAACTTTCGTTGTCATAGAAGGCAAGGTCCTCTATTATACCCCATGATTCTTCCGCGGTGAGATCACTAAGTTTTCCACCGGCCGCTTGGTCAATGGATCGCTTGGTGGGGAAGTTGACATGATCATAGAAAATTTGGACTTGAAGTCAAAGATCAATGCCGTGATGAGGGACTTTATGAAGTAAGTCCTTGAATCGAGTCCATGCTTCGTAGAGAGATTCACCTTGACGTTGTTGGAACATCAAGATGTCATTCCTAAGCTTAGTGGTTCTCCCCGGTGGGAAAAATTGAGCAAGGAAGCGAGAGGTAAGATCATCCCAACTTGAGATGGAGCCGACGGGAAGTCGCTCAAGCTAATTACTAGCTTGGTCCCGTAGAGAGAATTGGAAGAGGCGCAGGCGCGTGGTCTCCCGAGTAGTAGCATCAAGGTCGATGGAATCGACAATTTTGAGGAAATCCCTCAGATGCTGATTTGGATCTTCGGAACGAAGTCCGTGGAAGGCACATCCGTTTTGCACCAACCGGATGGTGTCGGATCGCAGGGCCGTAGTTTGGGCTTGGTCGGGTAGCTCAATGGTGTTCCTATAGCCTAAGTGGCTTGGTCTCGAGTATTCACCAAGAGTACGGGCTCTTGGCGGGTCAATTGGTGGTGGGTTGATGAATGGTGGGTGGTTATCACCTTCCATGATGAAAAGTGATGGGATTACGAACAAAGGTCACGAAAAAGGGGGATAGACTAAGAGAAAGCTAAGAATGAGAAAAAAAAAGTTTACTTGATAGGAATCAAGCAAAGAAACCTAAACGAGGTGGACTACTAACTAGCTATTCTATTCTCCGGCAGCGGCGCCAAAAACTTGATAACGCTACACGCGTCGTTCGGGGTCAAAGGAACTTCCTTTTCGTCGAGCAAGTTTTTCAACACCCTAGGCAGTGAACCTGATCGTTGTAGTGTAGTATTAGGGTAAGCCACGGGAATTGATATCGTTCTCTAGGGGAATATGAATGCTAGTGAGAAGTTACTACGCTAAGGTTGTGGTTGAGGAAGATTATTTTTTATCTTTTTTTATATTTTTTAAGGAAAGGAAAGGTACGAATCTCGGGGTTTGAATTTGGGGGGGTTGGTATTTCTACCGATTACTCTACTTATCTAATTATCTAATCTAAGGTGTATGTAGTCTATGTCTAATTAATGTGTGCTCGTATGATAGTTTAAAGATGTGTTTACTTAGGTTTTACTACTCCTTAATTATCTCCTATTGGTGGTTGAATTGTCACGTCCTTATTCCTAGTTGTGTTGTGTGTCTAAGGTTGTAGGGTATGCGTTTCTCCCTAACTCTTTGAACTTACCAAAGGGTCTCGTCTACAGAACCCACTAGGGATAATAAACTCTTACTCTAAGGCACTCTTTGGATGACTACTCAAGGATTCATATTCTAAGGTTCACAAAGATTTAATCAAGCATTAAGTACACAACGAATGACCTATCGCATTACTAGATCATTAATCAACTAAGATAAGAGACAACCAATCAATATTCAATAATTAAGTTTCATATTCCCTAAGCAAACACACAAGTAAATTAGCCGGACATGGAGAACATGCAAGCATACACACAAATAATCAAAGACATAATTGTATTAATGAAGTAAAACACTTATCTTGGTGTAAGATAGGGTTTGGAACCCTAAAATACTGTACAAGACAGCCTTGGTTCGGTTTAGGTTCTTACTCCAAAAGACTACACACTCCATACTAAAAAATTCGGATTCTATATATAATATTACATATGCGACGGCGTCACCTTATGTTTTGTGACGCCGTCGTGTCGCCATCATTAGGGTTTCGTCTTGGCCACGTTAGACTTGCGACGGCGTCACCTTATGCTTGTGACGCCGTCCTCTTCAGCTTCTGACGCCGTCTGGATTACATCTAGGCCGTCTGAGATGCGACGGCCTACTCTTTTATAACTTGATGTCGTCACTTGAAAATGGGAGTTTTGGCTTCTGTCCCGTCACAAAGATCCTCCGACGGCGTCACAATTAACACTTGACACCGTCCCCTTATGTTTTCAGCAGCTTTGAGTGTCTCGATTCTGACTTTGGCCATTTTCTTCGTATAATCGCGCCTTTTCGTCCAAATAAGTGCCATTACAGCATTTTGCCTTTAAGAGACCTAAAAAGTGAAAAGGAACGATATTAAGCAATAACGGATACAAAAGTGATCAAATAAGGGCTTAAACGACCCCTCAAAAAGGTACCTTTTAAAACCTTATCAAATACCATTTTGTTGAGGTGTATAAACACAAGAGGTTTGATGTAAAATTCCTTTTTCATGAAAGAAGTGTTGAAGTTTGTTATTGACAAATTCTATCCTATTATCACTTCTGAATATCTTAACATTGTGTTCAAATTGATTTGATAGCATATGAGTAAAGTTAACAATGGAAACATAAACATCATCCTTTCCCTTAAGCATATAAACCCAGATTGTCCTATAATAGTCATCAACAATGGTTAAAAAATATTTGTAACCATCTCTGCTAGTGACTTTATATGGTCCCCATACATCTAGATGAACAAGTTGACCAATTTTTGTTGATTTATGTTCACTTAGGTTTGTTTAGCTTTATTGCAAGTATCACAAAGATGATCAGATTCAGATGTACTATCAAGTTTAAGAGTGGGTTTAAGTATATGTAGGACTTGGTCAGAGGGATGACCAAGTCTTTGATGCCAGATATTTCTAGAAACATGACAAACATATATGCAGTTATTAGAAGTAATATTACATGTAGAATCAATATCAAACATACAAAACCCATTGCATTGTTCACCAATCCCCACAATCCTTTTTTGATGTAAATCCTGTATATAGCAATTAGATTCATTAAATCCAACAAACATCTTATTGTCTCTAGCAATCTTATGAACAGACAGCAGACTGACATTGTACTCAGGAACAACCAGAACATAAAAAAGAGTTAGGTCATTATTGACCTTTAAATCACCAATTTTAGTAATTAAGGCCTGAGTACCACTGGGATGTCCAACAGTTAGACCAAGATTTGAAATGTCAACAACATTAATTAAAAAAATTTCAGATACAGTCATGTGCTGATTTGCACCAGAGTCAACAATCCAACCAAGACTGATGTTTCCAGATAAGGTCTTTGTGTTGTTGTTAAAAAATTTGTTGAAGTTTATGTTAAACTTGACATTGCCATTAAAGAAGGTTCCTGAAATTTTTTTACCTGCCATGTTGGCATTAGCAGAGGACACATTGTTGTCATTAAAAAGACTCATAAGTCTGGAGAGCTGTTCATTAGAAAAAGAGACAGGAGAGTTGCTAGCTCTATTATCAGTGACATGATTAACATCAGTGGAAACATTGTTACTACTGACAGGTTTAGCATTAAAGTTCCTTTTGACATATCCAGCAGGATAACCAACAAGATCATAACATCTATCAACAGTGTGACCAGGTTTTTTGCAGTTAGTACATTTGAGATTCATGTTTGGTCCTCTGTTATTAGAGTTGTTTCCAGCATTAAAACCAGAACCTTTATTGAAATTGTTGTTTTTAGATCCTTTTTTGTTATCAAAAAATTTTCCACTATCAAAAGTTTTTGCAGCAAAAGCAGTGGCATTGGGTTTAGCAGAGCTATTCCCAGATGACAGATTTCTGTGAGATTCTTCTCCAGAGACAACAGAGAAAGCAGTTTTGACATTAGGCAAAGGATCTCTGGTTAAAATATTACTTCTGATAGGAACATAAGTATCATCAAGACCCATAAGAAATTGCATTAATTTGATTAGCTGATTGTGTTTTTCAAAATGTTTTGCAGCCTCACAAGTGCAGGGAGGCAAGCAAATCATACAATCAAATTGTTTCCATAGAGAGTTAAGGTTGTTGTAATAATCAGCAAGAGAGGACCCATTTTGACTAAGAGAGTTTATATTTTTATGCAAATTAAAAATAGCTGAACCATCAACCTTATCATAAGTATCTTCAAGATCATTCCACATTTCATAAGCAGTTTTAGCATAGATAGCACCAGCAAATAATTCAAGACTGAGAGAGTTAAGAATCAAAGTAACCACAACAGAGTTACAGGTATCCCATTGATTAGCAAGACTAGGATTTGAGTCATCTCTTATGCAAGTACCATCAATAAACCCTAACTTATTATGATTCCTTAAGGCAAAGGTCATGGCCATATTCCATATTTTATAATTTTCTATTCCAGTGAGTTTGATGGAAATAATGGGAGTACCATTGGTGTTATTAGGGTGTAAATACAAAGCATCACCAAAGGATAAGCTTTTCTCAGTGGAAGAACCACCACCAGTATTATCATCACCAACAGCCATAATGCAAACAATAAGACAAGCAAATAACACAGACAGAGATAACAGCTAGAGCAGATAGACAGATAAAAAATAAATAAGACTTTGTAATTAAGAAACAACAAGCACCAAGCCTGTGGACTAGGGTAAACCAGAGCAGGTATTCATACCACTCAGGGGTGGCAGATCAAGATGTTAGTCTACCCGTTTGCACACACGAAGACTTAAGTACTGATGGTTGAAGATGAGAGTAGACTTACAGAGTAATATGCAGCGGAAAGAACAAATCACAATTACCCTAGATTCACTTAGTCTAGGGCTAATTTTGAATAGAAAATAACCAGTGATTACGCCAACAGCAATAACCCCAAACCACCAATTGTTGCCGAAGAGATGTTCCCAAGTTTCTACGAAGAAACCCTTGGATGGTGAATCAACTATGATTATGAGCCTGACTGTTAGGAATTAGAAATTCCAGGTATTAAAGAGTCGGTCACCTCAAGTATATGTAATCGTTAGAAAGCTCGTAGTCGTAGTTATTTTAAGTTAAGTAGTATTTAGTTAAGTAACACCGTGGAGGACGGACGGGTCTTTACCCACTGTATGCCTGATCCACAGCCCGTTGTGTGGCGTTTTATGTAAGACTATAAATACTCTCTACCTTCCAAGGTAGAGAGTTGGAGCTCATAATAAGAATTTTCTTTCTCTCACTAAAGTTCCCTAAACCTCTAACTTTCTCTCTCTAGAATTCCACTTATACGCCACCTTGTTGTTATGGTTTGATGTGTATGTGAAAACTAATATCTTACAATTGGTATCAAGAGCCATGGTTAGATCATATCTTGCACATCTTTGGATTTCTAGTGGTTTTTAGGTGGTTTTTGAGTTTGAAAAAGTTTAGTGGTTTGTGCATCATTTGGTTGATTTCTTGTGTTAAAGCTTGGATTTTGTTAGTACTTTTATGTTTAGAATCATCACAAGTGTTTAGGTTTTCATTTGGTAAGCTTGAATCATCTTGGTTGGGTTGTTTTTGGATTGAAAAGTGATGTTTTATGTTGTTTTCTTGCTAGCGACTTGACATACGGATTTGTTTCTTAGTAGCGACTTGCTTTACAATTTTATAGCGAGTTGCAGTTTTTGGAGCTAGCGACTTAGACCTAGCGACTTACAGTACAAGTAGTGGACTCTCCACTATGGGTAGCGACTTGGTGTTAGCGACTTGAGGCTTAGCGAGTTGCTATTTAGCGACTTGAATCTTTAGCGACTTGATTAGCGAATTGCTGCCAAAATTTTGCTTGCGACTTGAGGCTTAGCGAATTACTATTTAGCGACTTGCCTTTGTTTGAAAAGATGATTCTTAATCAGTTCAAAACCAACCAGGGAGAGACTAGCTCATCAAATGACTCAACTGCCTTCTACTCAAACATCGAAATCACAACCAAAGCCTCACAAGTCATACCCATGGGTAATGGTAATCACAAACTCATTCCTGATCCTATGTTCAAACAAGCTGATGCTGATGCACACGTGGGTAACATCATTAATCAACTAGCTCTTCTGATTAGTCAAAACATGAATTCTCTCCCACAAACCAACAACAACCTCAGAACAGCATCTAACCCACACAATCAAGCTACTGTTAAAGATGGGAGGATCTTGGTGCAACCAGTTCAGGAAAGACAGTATGAACAGGGAAGAGGTGGAGCTGGTAGAGGTTATGTTGGTAATCAGAACCGAGGAAGGAATGGTAATCAAGGTCAAACTAAGCCGATCAAATGCTACAACTGTGGTGGTGAGGGACACATTGCAAGGAACTGCACATCTCCAAAACGTCTACAGAATGCTGATTATTTCAGAGATAAGATGCTGCTTGTACAAGCTCAGGATAATGGTGCTGTTTTGGATGAAAAGGAGTTGTTGTTTCTTGCTGAGGGCAATGCCAAGACCTATGATGCTGATGTGGATGAGCAGCCTATTCAGGAAATAGGTCACAATCATCAGAATGCCTTTCAAGTCGCTGATTGTGATGCATACGATTCTGATGTGGATGATGGACCTACTGCACACACAATTTTTATGGCTAGAATTTCTCCAATGGTTTCTCCCAAGGTCTCATCTTCACCACAAGCTGGCCCATCCAAAGACAAACTCATCTCAGAGGTATTAAAACTATACGATGATGCTGATGTGCAAAAGATGCATGACAAAGTACAATTAACTGAAACTATTGAATCAAATATTGAAAATATGGATAATATCAATGTTGTCCCATATGATCAATATGTGAAACAAAGTGAAAGTGAAGCTGTACCAAGTGATGCATCTTCTGCAGTTAACAATAACTATGTTTTTTATGAATACACTGCATGTGCCCCTGATGATTCTGTAATTTCTGAACTAAATGCCTTTAAAGAACGTGTTGCTATCTATGAACAACGTGCAAAATTTGAGTTGACCTCTCGTGAGCAGGAAATGGATGACCAAGTGCGTACAATCATTAGAAAAAGTAATTTTCGAGAAGAAGTATTAAAACAAGAGTTAAATTCCTTGCAAGAAAAGCTTTCTAAAACTGCTAAGCAAAAACAAGAACTTCAAGAAAATGTGAAAATGCTTATCAAAGTCAATTAACATGAAACAGTACGTAGAAAACGTGTAGTCGTAGTAGCATATCAAAATTATGGAGACTCTACTCAAACAGAAACCTACCCGGTCGAACACCACTTCTACTCTGGAACCCTCTTTGGTAACCTCTTTAAGATCGGTATTTTTAACACACACGTCATCCAGGTAGTAGGTGTAGTCTTAGCATACGTAGTGTTAGTCGCTGAACTTTCCGTAAGACTACTAACACTGGATAAAGGACTTATCCGACGAGTAGGTGTAGTCGTAGTATCCAGAACCGTAACGGGAGTCGTTCTTTGTTGTTGAGGAAAAGTAGGTTTTGTCGTGGTAATAGGACTCGAACATGTTCGTCGTAGAATAGAGACTTTATTAGTCGTAAGACATC
>BPTQ01000002.1:90075675-90120544 GCA_019973895.1 Chrysanthemum seticuspe | reverse complement strand
CGCCTACTGCTGATCCTTCAATCTCATCAACAAATCATCATTCTTCAAATGTACATCATGGAACTGTTTCTGGCATCAATAATGAAGTTAATCCCTTTGCTACTCCTGAAGATGCTCCATTTGAAAACATATTTGCTCCTGAATCATCATCAGAACCATCTTCTTCAGGAGACATCGACTCTGCTACTTCAGTCCCTCAACAACTGCCACATGAACATCTCAGAAAATGGACTCACGATCATCCATTAGATAACATCATTGGAAATCCTTCTCGTCCGGTATCCAATCGCAAACAGCTTGCTACTGATGCCTTATGGTGCTTCTTTAACTCTGTACTCTCAAAGATCGAACCTAAAGATGTTAAAACTGCTATGAATGAAGACAGCTGGTTCAATGCCATGCAAGATGAAATTCATGAGTTTGATCGATTAGATGTATGGGAATTAGTACCTGCTCCAGATTGTGCTATGATCATTGCTCTTAAGTGGATCTTCAAAGTGAAGCTTGATGAGCATGGTGATGTTTTGAAAAATAAGGCTAGGTTAGTGGCTAAAGGTTATCGTCAAGAAGAAGGTATAGACTTTGAGGAATCTTTTGCTCCAGTTGCTCGTATCGAGGCGATCAGAATCTTCTTGGCTAATGCTGCTAGCAAGAACATGGTTGTTTATCAGATGGACGTGAAAACCGCATTTCTTAATGGAGATCTGAAAGAAGTGGTTTACGTCAGCCAGCCAGAGGGTTTTGTGAATTCAGAGCATCCTACTCATGTTTATCGCTTGAAAAATGCCCTATATGGTTTGAAGCAAGCTCCTAGAGCATGGTATGATACGCTGTCAAAGTTTCTTCTATCTACTGGATTCAGCAAATGAGCGGTTGATCCTACTTTGTTCACCAGAAAGTCAGGCAAACACTTAATTCACGTTCAAATTTATGTTGATGACATTATTTTTGCCTCGACCGACCCAATGGAATGTCATCGTTTTTCTAATGAAATGGGTTCAAAATTTCAAATGTCAATGATGGGACAAATGTCATTTTTCTTGGGATTACAAATTTCACAAAGTCCCGGAGGCATTTTCATAAATCAATCTAAATATGCAAATGAGATGTTAAAGAAATTTGGATTTGATTCTAGTGACCCCGTTGACACTCCCATGATTGAACGAACCAAGCTGGATGAGGACCACTCAGGGATCATGGTAGATCAAATGAAATATCGTAGTATGATTGGATCACTGATGTACCTCACAGCTAGTAGACCAGACATCTTGTTCGCTGTGTGCATGTGTGCTAGATACCAGGCTAAGCCTACTAAAAAGCACCTTGAAGCGGTTAAACGGGTCTTTCGGTATCTCCAAGGAACCATCAATATGGGACTTTGGTACCCGAAGGACACCGGTATGTCACTAACGGCCTATGCAGATGCTGATCATGCAGGTTGTCAAGATACACGTCGAAGTACGTCTGGAGGTGCTCAGTTTTTAGGTGATAAGCTTGTGAGCTGGTCTTCAAAGAAGCAAATGAGTACTTCTATTTCCTCTACAGAGGCTGAATACATAGCCATGTCATCTTGTTGTGCTCAAATCTTATGGATGAGATCTCAATTATCTGACTATGGCTTTGAATTCAACAAAATTCCTCTGTACTGTGATAATAAAAGTGTTATTGCTCTCTCATGCAACAACGTTCAACACTCAAGAGCAAAGCATATCGACATTCGACATCATTTCATCAGGGAACAAGTGGAAAAAGGTGTGGTAGAACTATATTTTGTGAGGTCTGAATATCAGTTAGCAGACATCTTCACCAAAGCTCTTCCAAGAGAACGTTTTGAGTTTATTCTTCCACGTCTTGGCTTGAAAAGCCTTCAACCAGAAACACTCAAACGTCTTCAGGAGGAAGACGAGGAGTAAAGGTTTATCTTCATCTATCTCTTGTAAATACTTATTCGAAAAACAAAATACAAAATTATAAAACATTAAAAAAAAATCAAATAGAAAAATATAAAACTTTCAAAATCCATAAAAATTTGAAAAATTCGAAAAATCTTCAAAAAATATTGTCATTTTTGTCATGTTTCTCTCGATTCGATAATATCTACGGTCTTGATGTTGTCATTCAAAGAATGACACGGGACTTTAGATGTTGTTCGAATTTTTTTTATAAAAAAAATAAATAAATAAAAAAAAAATTGAGAGAAAGAGAAAAATGGTTTATTGTCATTTCAGGCAGTAACCCGCTTTTCAAAGAAAGAACAGAGCCATGCTTTACCATGTTTTAAAATTCCATGCTCTGATTCTATAAACATTTATCTGCTGAAAACTAACAGCTTTGAAAAATAACTCGGTCTCTATTTTTGATAATCATCAGGACTTATTTGTCAAAATCTCTATCTCTCAATCAACAACCTATGTCATTGATTGAGGGGGAGAATGATTTCAATTAAACTAAAAAGTTATTTGGCATTAAATTGTTTTCAAAAGATGTACATGCATGTTTTATCAATGGAGTTTTAAAGTCAAAAAATCCGATCCTTATCAGTTAAAACGCTCTCATAATCAAGTCACAATTCCCCTTAAAATCTTTCAAAATCAATTTAAATCAATAAGAGATCACAAATCTCAAATGATTTGATAATTGTGATCGGGGGAGAATGTGTGATTTAAATTGGATTTAAACTGATAATTCGGTAAATGGTTTTATAAGGGTGTACATGCTATCCTTCCCACATGTGACAAACGATTTCAAAATTTCCATGCACATGTTGAGGGGGAGCATCTATCTTAAACCTATGATTTGAAACGTGATCATTTATCTCAATGTGCAGGTTCCCTCTAGTATGTGCAAAACTCTTTTCAAACCTCGAGGCACATATTGAGGGGGAGCAAACTTATGGAAACCTCATCCTTCCCGGAAATGCTTTATCTACTTGATTTGATCAAGGAAGTGATGGTGATATCTTTTAGAAAATGGTAATCAAAGAAGTAATTTCTTCCTCTTGCCTCTGTGTGCAAAATGATTTCAAACAATTCATGCACATGTTGAGGGGGAGCACTTATTCTAAAAATATCAAAAACAATTCAGGTACAAAATGTTTTGATAATATATCACAAGTATCTGGATTGATTTTCAAATAGTTTTCAATTAGTTCCAATGGCAGATGAACAATACCAAATAGACCGACCAACTTTACTTTATGTACGGTGATATAAGGATGATAAGGTTAGGTATGTGTTCCCATGATCCGCCAGAACCGGAGGGATCTACCCAGGGACTATCCACTAGTTAGTGTAGAGTTCTTAGGTATGATGATAAAAGGAGAAAAATGAGATATGGGAAGAGTGCGGACTGAGACTGAGCTAGTACTGAAATTAACCCAACAAGGCTCTAGCTATGAAGTCTCGGTAAGCACTGAAGGGGTTGAAGAATTAAAAAGAATTGAATGAGAAAAGGGTGAAAACAAATAGCCCTCCATATATTCAACCTTAGGGCAGAAACCGGGTTCAATTCATATGCTACTGATGGTAACATCGGTATTGAAGACAAGACGTCATGGACCCAGTGACGCACTGCACTTCAACTTTCCAAACCACTCAAGTTCCTCTTAACAGGACTTGTTTCATTCTCACGGGGAACCGACATTATCTATCGACTTTCTCTTAGAGATTGTTGATATTGAAGAAGGAGACCCTCTCCCTAGTCTCCGACACAGGATCCAAATATGCACAAAATTGAGTCTAGAGCCACGAGATCATCAATAAATCTCATTAGGGAACTTTCAATGAAGACTCTCTGTTTCACACAATGTGAAAAGAGAGATTATATCTTGAGTCCTACGCATTATCCTTGTGGTTTTGCCAGAACATCTGAGTGATGTGTAAACATATTCACAATGAAGATGGAAAACCTTCTGGAGCCAACATCAAACAAGCTCCTGATAGGTGGCAGGTGAGATCTATCATATAGATCAACCATGTGACAACTGAACAGAAACAATGGGGCGATTCAATCTCTTGAATCAATCCTGGTTCAGGTTATGGATTGACGGATACCTTTGAAAAACCGGTCTTTGTGCTTAAAAACTCTTTTCTATAGCACATCGACCGTGTACTAATTTTTCAAATCAAAAGGTGTTTTTATGATTGATAATTGATTTTCAATAAAACCTTCGTTGTATTGCAAAAACAATTTCTATTGAGCAATACACGACTGTTTTTCAAATCTCTTTTCATCAATCAGTGGACTTAAATTCGCTGGTTCACTCACTCCGTGTTGTCTTCTTTGAGATGCTCCGGTTTGAGAACAGCTAGAGCAGCTGCGAAACCCTATCAAGGAAATTCTTCGGAATTATACCTGATCACAGGCAGTACATGTACTGATCAACGGGGAACCGTGGGCCGTGTACCTCTATTCAACTAAAGTGGTCAAAGACACTTTTGTACGATTTATTGCTAACTGTTGTATGCAGGTACGCCCGACGTTTGCAGCTGATCAGAATGAAGCGGTCAATCCATAGCCGCATGCTCACACAATACATTCATCTCTCAAGAAATCATGATAAGTGCATCAATGACTCTGATATTTTCACTCCATGCTTCTGCTACGCTGCTGCCAATATCATGAATCAACGAAAGCTTCCGTTACTCTGATGAGAAGATATCATGATCCAGAATGTGAGCATGTCGGTCCGAAAGTCAGAACATCACATAATACCAACACCACAATGGATGTCTCAGAGATTTTTGATAGCTGATGACCTCAAAAGCTGGCTCAATATTATTATCACGTGGATCAGTAAAAGACCTCCACTTGGAGTAACCATGCATGCAATGAGAAGAATCTATGACTACGAGCTTAGGAGCAAAGTACTACATCAAGAATGCAAGAACAATTGTTAATGTAATATCTATTTGTATTCAATGTAATTTTAGTACATGATTGAGGTGACCTCCCTTAGGGGGAGATTGTTAGGAATTAGAAATTCCAGGTATTAAAGAGTCGGTCACCTCAAGTATATGTAATCGTTAGAAAGCTCGTAGTCGTAGTTATTTTAAGTTAAGTAGTATTTAGTTAAGTAACACCGTGGAGGACGGACGGGTCTTTACCCACTGTATGCCTGATCCACAGCCCGTTGTGTGGCGTTTTATGTAAGACTATAAATACTCTCTACCTTCCAAGGTAGAGAGTTGGAGCTCATAATAAGAATTTTTTTTCTCTCACTAAAGTTCCCTAAACCTCTAACTTTCTCTCTCTAGAATTCCACTTATACGCCACCTTGTTGTTATGGTTTGATGTGTATGTGAAAACTAATATCTTACACTGACGCTCTGATACCATGTTCGAAAGTATCAGCAACAATAGTTCACAACAATACTTTATTCAAACCTAAGCCTCAATAGTCGGCTTAGATTAAACCAACAATAGTATTCAAAGTGTTACAAGGTTAGATTAATGTTAATGAGACAATAACCAGACAAATACATAGAAGAAACAAGATCAGTGCAATGATCAGAAAGAAGAGAGTGTGAGACAATGACTGCTCACACAGTTGTGTCTAACCCTAGATTAGGGGACAGATTAAATAGGAGATAAAGTTACACAAAGACCCCCTTAACGGCTATAAGAGAGGCATCAGCAGAAATGAGATAGGCTTCAGCAGAAATGAACTTCTAGACACTTAAGACTATTTATGCTTTGTTCATGATTAACCCCTGTAATAAGCCTGCAATGAACATAACTTGAAAACAATTAGCAATTGATAGAATGACATGTTTCCCACAGATTATTACCCCAAAATTTAACAATTAGTTGTAATACACACATGTTGAAAAATGAAAATGGTGTTTTTTGGGTGTAAAAAATATGGGTGGATGTTCTTGATAATTGTTTAAAATTAAATATAAATTTAATACTAGAAAATAAAAGGGGAAGATGATGAATAGTATTTTAGAAGCTAAGTCTTCCTGCAAATTTAGCCATTGAAACGAGTGAAATGACAATAATACCCTCAGTGACGTGACACTTAACGAGGAAAACTAACGAAAGTTAGTGAACAGTCGCTCTCGGTGGCTATTTTGTAAAAAAATGAAACATTAATGTTGTTTTTGCAACACTTTTGTCTCGGTGTATTTTTTGTGCATTTGAGCTACTTTAGGGACAATTTTTGAATTTTACCCTAATATAAAATTGTACATTTAGTAACGAATTTAATTGATAGATGTGATGATTAACTTAATCGGTTGACTGAAAAAAGGTTGGTTCTTAATGAGAAAATAAAACAAGGTTATATTATTATAAATGGAATGTGAGACCATACTTTAGTCAATATTTTTGAACAATTCATACATTGGTAAATAAGTTTTTTATCTGATCGGTGAAGGATCAACAAACCTAGTTGAATCCCATCACACACCCATCAGTTCTCCATCAACCACACAACCAAAACCTTCACTAACCTATAGGAGAAGAACCATATAGGAATTTGTGGTCCTTCAGCCCAGATCTCCTACTCCTTCCCTTGTAGCAGATGAGGCTGTCTATTTTGATGTGGATGACAGAATGGAGAGGGCTACCACTGCTGTCTCTAGCTTAGATGCAGGACAAGATAATGGTAACATCAATAAGACCTAACCTATGCCAACACTAGCTGAGCCTAGTTCTCTAAGAACTAGCTTAGCAGGTGGTCCCATGAAACAGGTTACCATGGGGGATACTCCTGTTTAGACTAGGTCTGAGAGGGTATCTAGCATGCCCAGTGATTCTCCTCTCACAAGAGGTAACACACTTGGAAGTGATGAGGGCAGTATGACACTTAATGAATTGATGGTATATTGTACAAATTTGCCAGACAGGGTCACTAGCTTGGAGCATAAATTGAAGTAGACTAAGAAACTCTATGGTACTGCTTATACTAACTGATCTTGAGGGTGAAAAGTTGGAGCAAAGAGCAAAGTCCAACCAAGTTAGAAGAAGAACAAAGATTATGTTATCTGATTATGAAGCTGATTTAGAGGATCCTTCCAAATATGGGAGGAAGATAGCAGACATTGACCAAGACCCTGATATTTCATTGGTACAGCCTAATGCAAAGTTTGAGGGGAGGCATTGGGATGATATGGATGTTGAAACATGTGTTAATATAGATATTGAAACAGGTTTTGATGCTGCATAAGATGTTAGTACTGTTGTTGTCTCTCAAAAAGTTAATACTGCTAGTGCTACTGTTAGTACTGCTAGTCTAAGAACTGCTGATGTTAGTACTGTCAGTCCAAGAGATAAGGGAATGAGATACATCATAAGGAGTGGAGCAAAAGATAAGGAAAAAAGTGTTATGCCAGAGTCTGAGCAACCCAGAAAGATCAAGAAGAAAGTTCAAGCACAGATAAGTCTTAATGAAGAATTGGCTCAGAAGTTACAAGAGAAAGAACATGCAGCATTTTTGGAAAGACAAAAGCTTGCAGAAGAAGTTGGTGGTGAAGAATAACATGCAGATTGGGATAATATTCAAGCACAGATGGATGCTAGTGCTGAATTAGCACAAAGACTTCAAGCAGAGGAAAGAGCATCTTTGTCTATTGAAGAGAAGTCAAGATTGGTGGTGGAACACATTGCTGCAAGGAGGAGGTTCTTTGCAGAACAGAGGGCCAAAGAACTGAGGAGTAAGCTACCAAATAAGCCACTAAACATAAGCCGAGACCCTAGTGGGCCTTGTTGGGCTCTCAGTCAAAATAAAAACCAAACAGACCCTCGTTAAAACATTAAGCCCAAAACCAAAAATGAAATAAACCCAAATAAGTTTTAAAAATGAAAATAAGCTAAAAAGCACTTGACTAAAAATGAAATAAGTCTCAATAAGCAAAAATAATAATACTGAAAGTTTTATATAAGCCAAAATAAAGTTTTCTTTGTTTTCTCTTTAGTTCGAAAGGTACAAAAATCAAATAAACACATAAATGCTTATTATTAAGTCAAATGAGCCAATAAGCATTTTAGCAAAACATTTTTATTAAATCAAAACAACTACAACAACATAATGATACTTACCCCAAGATTTGTTTACAAAATTTTCGAACACATGTACAAGTTCTTTAAAGATTCAAAACTTTTAGTTTATGTTTTGCCAAAAATACTTGTACATTCTTTATATATACACAAGAAAAATACCAAAAGTACAAGGAAAATCAAGAAATGAACACTTACAAAACAAGGTGGAAACGAGGAGATTATAAACCTTTATAACAACCGAAACATTGTTTCTAAACCCGAACAAACAATAATAATCAACTAAATACGCTTCTATGCTTCTAGTTCTTCAAGTAAAAATAAAAAATTATATGTTTGTGTGTGTTTTTTGGTCTCGGTCGAACAAGGAAAAAGGGAAGAGAAAGGGTTTTATGTCTGTTGTGTGTGTATCCAAATGAGACAAAGTTCCATATATATAAATCCAAATTCTAGATCCACAAAACAAGGGAACATGTTGGAGTGGTGGTGGGGTCGAACGCAAGCCAAAAGGGGGGGGGGGTTCGGTTTGAAGGGTATCCAAGGGTGGATGTTTGGTTGTTTTGTCATTTTGTCGTTCCGTGAGCATAACTTGTCCGAAAACGCAAACGTGATCCGAAATTATGTTTTTATGCAACGTTATTAAATAAATAGTAGTAACTTAAAAATAAAATTTGAAATAGTAAAATGTAAATAATTAATAAAAAAAATGTAATTATTTTTGTGTCGGTTCACGTTGTGTGTCGTTTCTCGTAATTTACGGGGAAAATTTCCGGAAATAAATCAAATAATAAACGTAAATGCTCAAAATATAATAATTCGAAAGTATAATAATTTATAAATTCAAAATATAGCCGGGTTGACCAACGGTCAAGCATAAATTATTTTGTCGTAACTTTAAAGTGTCAAATAATCTGGAAATCAAATAATCTCTTAGTAAAATAGTATATTATGGTCATGAAAATATACCGGTTGTCACGTCGTGCCTTAATGGGCTCGTGAGCACTAACCCTGCCCTTGAAAATTTTTTATATGACATGTTGTCTGTGTATAAAGTCCAGGTTTCGTCAGTGTGGCCCGTGGGTTTTGGTTGTGCTTTCGACTTCTTGCCTGACATTGCCGGTTGTGGTGTGTCAACATCGGCAAGAAACTCTGCCATGATCTGCCCCTTGGTTGAATGTTTGGATCCATAGGTGATTTGTTATTAGCTTAGCTTGATCGGCCATTTTGACCTTCTGCTAGTGTACTTGTAGTTCGACAAAACCTGTTTAAGGGGCTTGTCTGTTATGATGTGAATTGGGTGCACTTGGAAGTATCTTTTGAATTGCCTAGACAATAGTAATAAAGCAAAGGCCAGTTTTTCTGGTGGAGGGTAGTTAATTTGTGCATCTTGCAAAATCTTGTTGAAGAAGTGGATTGAAATTTGAACCTTGTTCCTTTCTTCTAGGAGTACTGAGCCGATTGCTTCCTGAGATGTTGCTAGGTACATGGTGAGGGTTTCATCAGGTATTCGAGCTGTCAGGGTAGGTAACTCAGCTAAGAACACTTTGAGGTAGTTCTTTCAAGTTCTTAGGTGGAGTCATGTCTAATACTGCCTAAATCTTTTTAGGTTTTGCCCTGATTCTCGTGGCGTCGATTATGTGACCCAAGAATTAACCTTCTTCTACCCCAAAGGTACATTTGGCTAGGTTTAGCTTCATGTTGATGCGTCTAAGGTGTTGGAATATTTTGATGTTGTCGTGCAATAAATTGTCTTCTATTTTGCTCTTAATGACAATATCGTCGACATATGCTTTTAGATTGACGCCTATTTGAGACTTGAACTATATGTCTACTAATTCCTGGTAGGTGGCGCCTAGGTTTTTGAGACCAAAGGGCATCTTGGTGTAGCAGAACATACCTAATTGGCGTAGAACGCGATTTTGTATTCGTCAGACTCTTTCATTAGAATCTGATGATATCCTTTGTATCCATCAAGAAAGAACTTTTATTTGAAAACAACTAGGGATTCGAATTTATAATCGATGGGACGTAGGGGTAGTTTTCTTTTGGACATGCCTTGTTTAGGCGGCTGAAATGAACACACATACACCATGTACTTTTTTTTTTTTTTTTTTTTTTTTTTTTTTTTTTTTTTTACCATTATTGGGTTTGAGACCCAATATTGGTATTTAATCGGCCGTAGAATGCCTGCGTGGATTAGGTCCATTATCATGTTTTAAGTGACAACTTGACCTCTGAATCAACTTGAAGTTATTACCCGTCTAGGTACAAGTTTATAGAAGAGTTATCACTTTGAGTCAAAATTATCTTTATGAGAAAACTCTATTGTTTTAAACAAGTTTTGATTCGAGCCATTTTGAGATAAAGTCGGTCACATTTTAATCACATTTTCTCCTCTTAAAAAATAGCATATCCATGACATTTTTTATATCAATTGATTAAAAGCTATGTTTTTTGGAAAGCTAATTGGGAGAAAACGTATTGCATGAACTTTTGGAACATTTTTTAAATACCTTCCCCTCAAAACTAGCATGTAGTTTGAGAATTTTAAACTTTTTGAAAGTTTGAGGGAAGGAGTCTTCTTGAGCAAAATTTTGAAAATCAGTTTGAAAAATTCTTGAACAAATTTTGCAAAATGATATGAAAATTCAGCACAATATAACAAAGATTTATCTTCGTTTCTGATAGGATCATTGCACTGATGCGCGTACAACATGGTCCTTTTATTAACCATTAATATACATACAAGATCAAGATTAATAATTTTTTCATGACAATAATGCATGTTATTGTCATGATATAATTAATTTATGTGTTTACGTAGCGTATCTAGCGATTTAAAGTACCCATAACACCAAACGAGATGGCTCATAATGCCACTGTTGGGATTTCATATTGATTAAACCATCAATACCACGAGTACGCAACAGATGGATCTATGTTTAATGTTATGAATTAACAAATAAATAAACACATAAAGTACTAACCTCGAATATATTGAACAATAGATAAAATAGGAAAATCGGATCTTGAGCTTGCACCACGAAACACCAAATCAACTATATTGATTTTATCTCTATCGAATGCTCACACTACACGTGAACACGTCTAATGAGAGTGTTA
The DNA here is from genome assembly GCA_019973895.1 of Chrysanthemum seticuspe. Taxonomy (NCBI): domain Eukaryota; kingdom Viridiplantae; phylum Streptophyta; class Magnoliopsida; order Asterales; family Asteraceae; genus Chrysanthemum; species Chrysanthemum seticuspe. Next base: position 90,109,420 of record BPTQ01000002.1, on the reverse strand, counting down.
GTCGATTGCAAAGCACGGGAGAGAGATAAGAGATTTAGAAGAAACGAAGGCAATACCCTTAGAAGGGGTGTTTGCCGATTGCAAAGCAAGGGAGAGATATGAGAGATTTAGATTTTGAATGAGTGAATAATGAAGAACTAAAGGCCCCTTTATATACTAATACAAAATCTTAAGAAACAAGTTATCCCCCTTAGGCCCTAGCCCACTATGGCCGACCCCCATGGGAGGATCTAAAACCCCCATTTTGCTTTTTAGTCCTTGATTAATTAACATGTATAATTACTATTTAATTTAGATATTAACGACCATTAACCGTTAAACTAACATACTAACGACCGTTATCTTCTTTCGTGAATTATATTAATTATAATTAATATTATACAATAGACATTTTAGTTATTATTAATAAGCACTCTCTAAATGTATACGTGTATGCTCCGATAGGCTCACGTAATTTTCAAGCCCCTTCGCAGCAAGTAAACACACATTCGAATAATATAAGAGTAGCAGGCATGAGTGGAGATTATTTGAAGATCTTAATGTACATGGAAATCAGAAGACAAGTGGCACGCCGTCTAACTTTGTTGGGAAGAAATAAAAATTAAAACGCCCATAAAATCTTTAGACAAATTTGGTACAATCAGGTTTTATGTGTTATTGCCAATACCGTGGTTGGTTTGTGAATGGGTGTGCATTCGTTTAGATCAATTTCTTGGATTTAGATTAACAAAGTTTTATGTTAAATGCCAACCGAAGGACGCCTAATGTGTTAGCCACTTGTACCCGCAGCGAAGTGCAGACCTTGTTTTCCTCGTTGTTAATATTTACCATTGTTATATGTAACCAGACGAGATCCATTTCAAACTACTCTAACGAAACAACAACAATACGCAATCTCGCCAAAGCAGGGTCTGGGAGAGGTAGAATGTTTACCTCTAATTGTGGAAAAATCAACTGAAATTGCTCATCAGGCTGAAATTATATAGTTGTTGATGTTAGATGCCTAGAAGCAAAGAGACTTCTTAAGAAAGCTTCCAAGCTACCAAAATACACCAGAAAACTTCATCATCATCCCAAACCTGTCACCAAATGGCTTAAGTTTCGACATTGAAAAAACTTTTGTTTTATGTTGGTATTCGTTATGTAAACTACTGCATCTTTGTTCATTTTGAATTACAAGACCTGGCTTTATGACTCGATCTACTAAAGGTCCTTTCGTTCTCATTCAGTTGATGTGATAGAACGGCCTCCAATTCAAGCATTTTCTTATTTCCTGTAACATAAACAACTGTTCTTCATCCTTCATTGTAGCAATAATAAAGGTTGAGTTTTGATTGGTCAAGTGTCTGAGCCTATATAATTGAAGAGAGGTTCATGCATCTAATTTCAAGTGTGATTATAATTTCCAAAGTCCACACAAAGGCTATATATGGGAAGAAAAGCATCTGGTTTCTAGCTGTCGTGAATAGCTTGAACATTTTGTTACCAAGTATTACAGAGTTATAGGTTTACTAAATGATTTGAAGGTTACACAAACGGAAAGAAGTTTTCTGGATGTGCTTTTGGCAATATCTGTCAAGAAGAAGACATATTTATTATAGGTGCCGTCATTCTTATTAAAAACTGTCCCTTAGTTGCGTATCTCGATTAACTGATGTTGATTGCTTTTGGACACTAATCCACCTTGTCGTATCACTGTCCCTATCCATGACAAAAATATATATATATTGGTCTTCAGATTAACTATAATTAAAAGTATATAAATACAGAAAAACACTTCAAACAAGCTACGGCACAAAAACGAAACACAAACTAGTACTTTAATTCACAACCAACTCAAGTACAGTACCTATTATGGCAGCAAAAAAAAGTAAATGATGCATAATGTATCTTGTAAGTAGAGATATTAATTATCGTTTCCTGTTTCATGGTTAAAAATTACTTCACATGCATCAACCATTTTTCAGCATCTTCTCAATGTGATCCTTGGGCAAGTTTCCACCCAGCAATTGTTATACTTGCTTTATTACCGGTAGATTTGACCTTAGCAGAGACAGTGAGAATACCATTTGCATCAATTTTAAAACAAACCTTCATCGTTTCTTTACCTGCAGGTGCTGGTGGAAAACCATGAAGAATGAATTCGTCAAGGAATTTGTTGTTTTTGGTTTTGTTGCTCTCACCCTGATAGACTGGGACTAACACACTTGTTTGGTTGTTAAACTTCGTAAAAGTTTCACATTCCTTGATGGTGGGTATACGGGTGTTCCGCGGTATCACGACCTTCATATCATCATCATTTACCAAAATGCCAAGTGAGAGGGGAGTAACATCTAATAATATCAAATCTTTCACACTTTTATTGCCAGTACTACTCAAGTTTGCAGCCAATACTGCTGCACCGTAAGCCACAGCTTCATCTGCGTTAATGTTCTTACAAAGTGTTTTTCCATCAGCATTTGTTGTACCTTAGGAATTCGAGTCGACCCACCAACTAAAACTACATCATGAACATTATTCTTGTGCATATTCCCATCTTTCAAACAATTCTTAACATGCTCAATGCACTTAGTAAAGAAGCCATCATTTAGTTCCTCAAATTTTGCCCGGGAAAATTTCATTGAAAAATCATATTCTTCATAGAAGGATTCTATTTCAATTACTGTTCGAGTTGTTGATGACAAGTCCCTCTTTGCTTTCTCACAAGCAGCTTTCAACCTTCCCATTGCTTTTGCATTTTTACTCACATCCATCATCTTTCTTTTTTTAAGTTCTTGTACACAATAATTAACCATCACCATATCAAAATCTTCCCCACCCAAATGAGTGTCTCCGCCCACTGCTGTAACAGTAATGGTGCCATCCTTGCTGATATTGAGAAGAGACACATCAAACGTCCCTCCACCCAAATCAAAGATGAACACAGTTTTATCTTTTCTACCGTTTGTGTCAGCACCCTTTTCTAAACCATATGCAATTGCTGCTACTGTTGGCTCGTTAATCAAGCGCATGACATTGAGTCCAGCAAGTGTTGCAGCATCTTTGGTTGCCTGTCGTTGCTTGTCACTGAAATAGGCAGGAACAGTAATCACTGCATCAGTGACTTTCTTGTTAAGAAAAGCTTCAGCTGCATCTTTCAAATTCTTCAAAATCATGCATGATATTTCTTCTGGTGAACATTCCGCATCTTTTCCTTTGTGTTCAACCACTATCATTGATTTCTCCATGGACCCTTCTATTACCTTAAAAGGCCAAGACTTTATATCCTTCTGCACCGTGCTATCATTGAATCTGCTTCCCATTAACCGCTTAACATCTGACAATAAGCAAAAGGAAAAAGTTTAGGAAGCTCATTAACACAGAAGATAATAGTTGGTAATGAATTGTGTTTACCAAAGATGGTGTTAGTAGGGTTCCTATTCATTTGGTTTTTGGCGCCTTCACCTACTAACACATCTGTGTCATTAAAAGCTACACATGATGGAGTAATCTTGTTTCCTTGTTCATTGGTAATGGTATCTACACGGTTGTGTTGATCAAACCAGGCAGCAACACACGAGTATGTCGTTCCAAGATCAATACCAATTGCAATTCCTTTAGACATCTTACACTAACCTGCAAAAAAACAGGTAGCTGATGAAATGTAGGACTGAATTAAATAATGGATAACAAAAGGCTTTTTATGAGTAATAAACTACTATGTTCACACCCGCATTTTGAGTTGATTATGCATTTAATGTACAGAAAAATAGTCACAGTAACAAATGAGCAACTTCATTTGAAGTTTCTTAAAAGATAACACCAGTTACGATGGCAGTAAGACATGTGCTTGATATAAAATGAATACTAACCAAAACGTAGTGAAAGTTTCATGATTTTTGTGGAGTGCAACCAAACACGGGAGTTGTTTATTACTTTAATTTGTATAGTAATTAACTAGCACGCTGCTTACGGAAAGATCAGAATTACATCATAATTACAAGAAAACAGAGGGTATGTCACCAAGTCTGATCTGAAATACGGAATCCAGAATCCTAAAAACGCCGTTTGAAATCCATATAAAAGATAAAACCTCTAAATCATCCATTAAGGTATGGCTTTTGAAAAGAGATGCAGTTTCCATAGTATACTAGTTTGAACCTCCACAGTCCACATCATGTCACCAATGTGAGCGACATCCAAATGCATCGAGTCAACTTTAAGATACATCCTACTGACTAAGATTAATCCTAAATACCACATACAGTAAAAGTGTGTAAAGATGTACGTGTTTGTACCATATTAAGGTCTCTTGTGCCTTAGGTTTGTGAATAGTGATACAAATCACATAAAAATGACATGTTATTTTTGGATACGACGGAAACCTCGCCAAAAGCACATTGTTTGACATGGCACATAAACCCACCCCACATACCACCTCCAAGGAGCATGCTCTCCGATTATGAATTATTAAGCTGGAACTGGTGGCTCAAGAATCGAATTACAGATTTAGAGGTTTGAACTTGAGATATACTTCTGGAAAACTTACCTAGCAGGCTAGCACTTACCGTTAGTCAACTCCTGGGGTTCATATATAGTCTACATATTAAGTTCATGCATTAACAAATTTATTCTATTATAGCAAAGTATCCTAACAAATATTCACAAGATAACTCACCTTATGCAGTCGTTCACTTTTGTTCTCAATATAGACGTGTTAAAATTTGAAGTCTATATAGTAAAACAATAAACTGACGGATTGTCAAAGACTTGTAGTAAATATAATTGGACGACATTCAAGTTTTAACATATATTATGCAATCAATATAAGTTTTAACATTGTATTTGTACCTCAAACTCACGATTGATACTTTCAACTCAAACCGAACTTCAGCCTCGAAAAAAATTAATGTTTGTGAACTAGGGATGCTAATATTTATAGTTTCTCGTTGGGTTGCAATAATAATCGAGCCCAATTTTGATTACCACCGCAGTAAAATTATTATCCGTAATTGTTTCGAAAACTAACTTCTAATTACATATTAGCCCTTGTCGTTACCTTTAAAGTGATTATAACTTAAAAGTAAGTTAAATCACTTTGTATGTCTATCTAATGTATGTTTAAACAAAGTTTATAACACGTATACTAAAATAGTTTAAACAAAATAACATAACAAAGTTTTCAAACGCTTAAAATTTTTATTTGAATGAATCAAAAAAATTACAAGGATTGTTTAAGGAATAGCAATCCTAGTTAAATAACAACTCACGTGATCTCCTCTCTAACTTAAACACAAACCTAAGTTATGGTTTAAGTAACAACTTATACTTACTCGCTGAATTAATCAGCGGCCTAAGTTCTACTCGAGGAGTAAATGCTCTTGAATGTATATCACATTAATTGCGAGAGATACATTTACTCCTTTATAAACATTTTTATAGCAAAAAACTAGGGTTACAAATGCATTCTATTTCATACGTATTGAGCATCTAATGGGTGAATGAGATTACATTAATTGCCGCTATACTAGGTAATGAGATAATGTCTTCTTTAGGGGACAATGATTGACATTGTTGTACCTTTTTACCAACTCTGGAAGGTGTGGATTCCTAAGAAGACTTGTTTTATCCATTTTTGTAAAAGTAGATTTTTTCATCTTTGACCTTGTAGATACTTGAGTTTCTTTGTCCAATATCTTTGTGAACGAGGAGATCAAACATCGTTCAGTGAGGCGTTGCCATCCTTACTAAACTGAACTTATTCTTTGGATCCTGTGCTTGAGTAGCTGAACCGCATCAGTATTGAAGTGAATATTTCTTTTTATTTAAGAACTTAGAATGAGTTGGGTTGAACTATTCTTAGCGACTAAGTTATACTTTGTGACAACTCGCACTTTTCTAGGTATCCGTTTTCGAGAAAATTCATTTGTTTTTCAATTACGAACTTTTCTGAACTCATTTGACGTGAAAACGAGAAAGTTATCTCATGAAACGTGAAAATCGGACGCAGCGCGTGCCGGCACAATTGTAATCTCGTTAAAAGATTCTATTTGATCATTAATTCTATTGGTGAGAACGTAGTCAAATAAATACCCATTTTTATTAGAAAAATGATTTCAAAAATATTGGCGCAAGTTTCGTGGTCTCACGAGAAATCTTGATAACCGAAACGAGCTCGAGAAGTGTTATCGTGAAAGATTGGGGCAATTAGCACAACCGGCCCCTCCATTTTAATACCAAACGCACCCTTAACTTGGAGAATTGACACCTTTAGTCCCTCTTGGGGTATATAAACGTCCCAACCCACTCATTCTCACACTTTTACACACACACTTCTCTCTCATCCCTCTCTCTAAAAATCCGGTCACCGGAAAACCTGTCCGATCGTCTTCTCCGGCGAGATTCCGTCCACGCGCCGTCACCCTATTACACCAACTATACCATTCAATAGATCGTCTCATCGTGGTTTTTTGACATACTACACGCGCCATAAAAAGCAAAAACGCGCCGTAGATCTTGAAAACAAGATTCGAAATTCAAGGGTTTTTAGTCTTGAACGAGTATAAAGAGGTTTCACGTTGTTGGGGTTGCATCCGAGAGCCACCGCCACCGTTGCTGTGGTCACAGTCACCACAGCCCTCACCGCTGTCATCTCCTTCATTCTTTCTTTTCGTTCTTGTTTCGATGGTAAGCCGAGACACCCTCTTGTTAGTTTGTTATTATTAGTATTATTTTGATGGGTTGGTTTTCGTGGATAAAAATGGGATTGAAAACGGATTGTTTGTAATGTGGGCTGAGTTAACTCAACTCGAACGAGTCAAGTCGACTCAGTTGAGTCAACTCAGTCGAGTTGAGTTGACCGGTTATAAACGTGATTTAAAAACGTGTTTCGTGCTAATTCGTGTGGTAAGAAAACATTTCTATTGGTGGTTGTTTGATTCTTTGGTTCTCGGTCGAATGTGGAAACCTACATGACGTATGGTATGTCCCGAGTTGTGTCTCGGATTTGTCGGTTTTGGTTATGATAACATTGGTTTTGCTTGCTTAGCCTCGGGTTCAATTAGAAACCGAGAGGTGTGTTTGTCGGTTTCGGTTATGTCGCGACACCACAAGGGTGTTTCATGTTCAGTTTTGAATCTTAACTTGCCATGATTCATGAAGAAAGTCTTATCTCAGGTTTCACGTATAACAAGAGTGAGTTTGAAAATGTTTTTGTACTCCCAAGTTATATGCATTTGGGTTATAAAATGTTACGATTAATATTAGTAAAGCTAATTGGAAATAATATTTTTCGAATGTGAAAAACATGACTGGCGTGCTTTAAATTGTTGACTCTCGGTTCATTGGTACGTTTCGGTAACTCGTGGTTGACACTTGCTATTGAACTTTACGTATATTGGACTTATATCGGACTATTTGGACTCGAGACGGAGGTGATAAATTAGACTCTACTCGTATGGACCAATATATGAGATGAAACTAATGATAAGTGGCAAAACAATAACTAATACATAATCTAAAAATTTGATTAACTACTAAAACTATTTAGTTAAGTTATTATTGAAACGGGTTGGAGTAATTAACTAGAACACATGTTTAATTATAAATCTGATGGGATATATTGTTTTAAAAATCAAGTTTTCATTAAAGTCTATTAACACGAAAATATTGTATAAACGGACGCATCATATCGGAATTTATAAAAACTTATTAAACTTATACTTCTATTTGAAAATCCTTTTATTTATATAAAACCCAACAATTTTATAAAAATTATGAAACGTTATTATAATTAGAGTTTCTTATAAAGTCTAATTGACTTTTCTAAACTATCTAGAGTTTCTTATAAATGCCTAAGGCTCAAACCATTTGCTTGTTTTATTGCTAGATGATTCTTACTTGTTTAGTTCCTTTATATATGTTTTATGCTTTGGTGTGTGTTCTTGAGTCTTGGTCAAAACTACTTGACTATTCTTATAATGTATGGGGATATACATTACGCTTTAGTGTGAGTTATATTTGGCGTGAGTTACTTGTCGAGCCTTGTCTTCTTACCACCACACGAAACATTAATGATAAACTTTTGTGATACGATATATTATACTTTTAAACAAACATTAATACGAGTAATCCACGAAAACTAAAACAAGTATCTTTTGAAAACTCAATTACTTTAAGATACATATCCTGAGATAAGCCTTACACTACTAGGTTGAGCAGATGACGAGCCATTGTGCCTATACTCTTGTATCGTTATGCGATACCACACTGTGATACTACTTTATTTCATTTCTCGATGCTAGTCATGCTAGTATCGAATCTTGCATTGCTTCGGACTAAGGTGAGTTCATAGCCCCACTTTTACTCTTTTAACTGTTTTACAAACTCCTTGGGGGAGAATACATGCTACTACTGCTTTTATGATCACAATTGCTTGAAAACTGTTTGCTGTACTCTTGATATTATGACTCTGCCTAAGTTGTTTGCCAAAAGTCCCCTACATCATGAACCATTAATCACTTGCGAGTGAACACAAATATCGTGGATAGTACTATGGGAACTGACGACCCCGACTCGGTTATCGGAAATAACCGGGGCGCACTATATTTGGTATCTCTATGTAATTGGCTATTACATCTCAGAGGGGCAATTTTATTTACTTACACCAGTAATTTAGGTGTATGCAGTTAGTTTGGTGTCATGAGCTTAGTGCAATAATATCAACTATCTTTTATGGGCGTATAACAACGTAGCCCATGGCTTATCTTAAACTTGAAAATCTTGTGATCAACTACTTATTTACTAAACCTATGAATTCACTCAACCATTGTGTTGACTTTTTAGCATGTATTTTCAGGATGAAAAGGCGATAGCTAACTCTGGAGGCGCTTGGGCATTGGCATGGCATGGTCATAGACGACTCTGATTTACTTATGGGGACCATATTTTATTAATAGGCGATTTTCCGAAATAAATCAACTTTGTAAACTCTATTCTTACTTCAATAAATGAAATCTTTTATGAAAAAGCTATTATTATTCACTTTGTGTTATGATCCAATTGAGTAGCATCCCAAAAACCTTTTCTTCCACTGCAAACCATTTTTGGGGGTGTTACAGTTGGTATCAGAGCCTTGGTTATAGAGAACTAGGAAATTTTCAAAACCTAGACTATAACCACTTTTACAAAAACTTAACCCTATGACCGACAAATGCCTGCCTGCCAAGCTGAATGCCTCACTTATGACTCGTTGAAGTCATCTTTGATAAGATTTGTGTTTTATTACTGACAACTTAACCTCACTATTAGCTATGATTGCTTTACTTATATGTATGTTTACGTACCACTGCGCTACGCCTTCTCCCCCACATAAATGAAATATTTGTTCCATCTTTCATACCAAACTTTAAAGACATTAGGGCATGGTACTAGTATAACTAAGCTAAGCATTGCAAGATTCATTGAACCTCGGGTGAATATAGATTGATCACCTATATTCAACCAGGGACAGTGGGACATAGCTTGATCACCTATGTCCGACTCAGAGGTGAATGTTGCAATACTGAAAGTAGTTATAATAGTGGTATGTCCACTTAACCTCCTCATTGACTTCTAAAAATGGTAAAATCTTCATGTGTGTTCATCATAAGAGTTATAAAAGTTTACTTCTACACATCACACATTGACGTCACAACATTTTCTCACTACGATACTTTTCTCCTAAGTGGAACACCTTTCTCATTACTACACTCTCTAAACTGACCATTTTACACTACTACCTTACGCCTCCGCTTCTACACCTTACTAGCAACGTGCATGGAGATTTGCATGACAGATGATGCACACTACCACTTCGTACAAGGACACCACAATGATCCATGTTGAAATGGACCACTTTACGCCACCACTTCGCGCCCTCCGTACCTACGTTATGTATGAGATTTGCTGAGCAGATTATGCATAACCGACGAAATGTTGCATGATGCAAGTTAGTGATGGTATTTACCATTTAGATTTGCTTAGTAGTTTGCGCGCGACTAACTAAATTTTAATTAACGCACGACACTACTCTAGGTTTAGATTATATTTTCGGGTTGCTACAATACCATGTCTCCTGTTTTCCCGTCCCATCGACTTATCGACTTCGTTACTGGATCATTAAACCTTTATTGCTGGATCATTGCAACCCACGTCTTCATAACCCCAACCTATCATTATTCTCTCATACGTTGAGATTGAAATTGTCTCGTCATCCATTGCGGTAACAGTGTCACCTCTCTACCCCAAAACTCGTACTCAATCGATGAATCGGATTACATCTCTAGCGTTCTAGGAACATCACACCTCGACAATTCAAAAAAAAATAAATAAATAAATAAAATAAAAAAAATAAAAAATAAAAAAAAACCCTCGCTAAACACAAATAATAAACGAACGACTAAAAGATCTAAAGACATACCAAGAGTTAGCTTGCAACTCAAGCCCCTGGGAACGGATTCCTAACCTTTCACTCATTCATTTGAAATACCAACGGTCCGTTCTACTACCCTCTTATGAAATAATAAACCTCGTCGTTATCTAACGTGAACTACTTCCAACTATTTTACTAATCACTTCACGGTCATTTTTCCAAAAGGTCTTACTATTGTGCCATTAAACCAAAAATTACAACCTTACTCATACTTCATAAACAATGACCTTATTAATGCTTTGCAAACTATTCTCTATAGAGTGATAAACCGATAAATTACCTTACTATGAAACAACAAACAATGGCGATAGCAATTTGTAAACTATATTACAAAATATATTTTTTTTCTGCAAGTTATATTACGGTCTTATAAACTATTCTACCCTTTTGGTGAGCTATTTTAGCCACTGTCTGATTTAAAATCATAAAACTTGGTACGTTTACCTCACAGACTATTCGCCTTTACTTTACTGACTATTATATCACCAACCTATAAACCATCTTGATATTAATTGAACTACGAAATCTTCTATTATTTGACAAACGATAAATTGTTTTCTTGTAAGCTATTTTACAAACCATTTCACGAGTTATGTTATAATCTGAATTGTGTCTTACCAAAATACTTCACTACCATTGTTAAGCCGTTTTTCTATCACTATATAAGCTGTTTTAAAATCACCTTACTAAGTTGTTGCTTTAACACCAAGCCACAACTAAGTTTTATTATTAAACTGTAAATGATAAAAATGTTTCTTTCTTACTCAATAAAGTGGTTTTACAAACATTTTCATAAACTTTACTGCAATTTTCTTACAAACTATTTACTCCTCAAAAAAAAAAAAAAAAAAAAAAAAAGGATAACCGATATTTTCTTTTGTAAATAAACCAAATTTTTGGAGTGAAAATACGCGCTTTGTTTTGAAAACAATAAATATTTTAATTGCTAAGGAACAAACTCATCCATCATCTACAAAAGTTAAGGTATTTCAAAATTATTTGAAATTGCGAAACAACTTTTGAATTCACATAAAAACCTTCAACTTGGAACCGATTCCATGTTGTCGCCTAAGACCTTATTTAACAAGTTTTCATCACAAAAGCTGAAATTTAGCCATTTTCTTTACATACATCAAGTTCTCTCCTAAAATTTTAAAGGCTCTATATTTTAATTTTTTTTTATATACCCCCACCTTCGAGAAGCATAACCTTAACAACTGAATCATGCTCATAAACTTTTAAAACTTCTCAAAATGTACATACCCAACTTTCTATCATGAATTTGTTCGGATCAAAAGCATAATGCAAACTGCTCACGATCATCAGAAGAGCTAAGATGGACGGATGACATGAATCTTTGAGACTCCATGATTGGAGACGAAGCTACGCTTAAAAGTCCCCCCCACGGAATTGTGCGATACGTTTAGTAAATGTGGAAAGTTTAATCTTCGTTGTGTTGATCCTTTTTAAGACTCTTGCTAGAGTTGAACTGGCAGCTTAGGGCTTTGAGCTACCGTCAGAACTTAGCTATTCATAACGTTTACGTGTGCATAATCAGAGGTAATGCCTCACTGCTGAAAACGATTATTGTCTTTACTGGGAGATATCCATATCGACGAACGCCTAAGTTGTGTTGAGGAACCAATCGAAATCGTGAATCGTGAAGTCAAATGACTTGAGCAAAGTCGATTTTCCTATTTTTACTGATCGGTGGAAACTCTAAGAAATATCTCGAATTCGCGTGAGAACGTGAAAATGGAATCTTGAGAAAGTATCTATATCTCTTTTCAAATCTAACGGATAACTCGAAGTGAATCGCGAGGACGCGATTCCGTTAAGGAGGGAAGTCTGTGACAACTCGCACTTTTCTAGGTATCCGTTTTCGAGAAAATTCATTTGTTTTTCAATTACGAACTTTTCTGAACTCATTTGACGTGAAAACGAGAAAGTTATCTCATGAAACGTGAAAATCGGACGCAGCGCGTGCCGGCACAATTGTAATCTCGTTAAAAGATTCTATTTGATCATTAATTCTATTGGTGAGAACGTAGTCAAATAAATACCCATTTTTATTAGAAAAATGATTTCAAAAATATTGGCGCAAGTTTCGTGGTCTCACGAGAAATCTTGATAACCGAAACGAGCTCGAGAAGTGTTATCGTGAAAGATTGGGGCAATTAGCACAACCGGCCCCTCCATTTTAATACCAAAAGCACCCTTAACTTGGAGAATTGACACCTTTAGTCCCTCTTGGGGTATATAAACGTCCCAACCCACTCATTCTCACACTTTTACACACACACTTCTCTCTCATCCCTCTCTCTAAAAATCCGGTCACCGGAAAACCTGTCCGATCGTCTTCTCCGGCGAGATTTCGGCCACGCGCCGTCACCCTATTACACCAACTATACCATTCAATAGATCGTCTCATCGTGGTTCTTTTGACATACTACACGCGCCATAAAAAGCAAAAACACGCCGTAGATCTTGAAAACAAGATTCGAAATTCAAGGGTTTTTAGTCTTGAACGAGTATAAAGAGGTTTCACGTTGTTGGGGTTGCATCCGAGAGCCACCGCCACCGTTGCTGTGGTCACAGTCACCACATCCCTCACCGCTGTCATCTCCTTCATTCTTTCTTTTCGTTCTTGTTTCGATGGTAAGCCGAGACACCCTCTTGTTAGTTTGTTATTATTAGTATTATTTTGATGGGTTGGTTTTCGTGGATAAAAATGGGATTGAAAACGGATTGTTTGTAATGTGGGCTGAGTTAACTCAACTCGAACGAGTCAAGTCGACTCAGTTGAGTCAACTCAGTCGAGTTGAGTTGACCGGTTATAAACGTGATTTAAAAACGTGTTTGGTGCTAATTCGTGTGGTAGAAAACATTTCTATGGGTGGTTGTTTGATTCTTTGGTTCTCGGTCCAATGTGGAAACCTACATGACGTATGGTATGTCCCGAGTTGTGTCTCAGATTTGTCGGTTTTGGTTATGATAACATTGGTTTTGCTTGCTTAGCCTCGGGTTCAATTAGAAACCGAGAGGTGTGTTTGTCGGTTTCGGTTATGTCGCGACACCACAAGGGTGTTTCATGTTCAGTTTTGAATCTTAACTTGCCATGATTCATGAAGAAAGTCTTATCTCAGGTTTCACGTATAACAAGAGTGAGTTTGAAAATGTTTTTGTACTCCCAAGTTATATGCATTTGGGTTATAAAATGTTACGATTAATATTAGTAAAGCTAATTGGAAATAATATTTTTCGAATGTGAAAAACATGACTGGCGTGCTTTAAATTGTTGACTCGCGGTTCATTGGTACGTTTTGGTAACTCGTGGTTGACACTTGCTATTGAACTTTACGTATATTGGACTTATATCGGACTATTTGGACTTGAGACGGAGGTGATAAATTAGACTCTACTCGTATGGACCAATATATGAGATGAAACTAATGATAAGTGGCAAAACAATAACTAATACATAATCTAAAAATTTGATTAACTACTAAAACTATTTAGTTAAGTTATTATTGAAACGGGTTGGAGTAATTAACTAGAACACATGTTTAATTATAAATCTAATGGGATATATTGTTTTAAAAATCAAGTTTTCATTAAAGTCTATTAACACGAAAATATTGTATAGACGGACGCATCATATCGGAATTTATAAAAACTTATTAAACTTATACTTCTATTTGAAAATCCTTTTATTTATATAAAACCCAACAATTTTATAAAAATTATGAAACGTTATTATAATTAGAGTTTCTTATAAAGTCTAATTGACTTTTCTAAACTATCTAGAGTTTCTTATAAATGCCTAAGGCTCAAACCATTTGCTTGTTTTATTGCTAGATGATTCTTACTTGTTTAGTTCCTTTATATATGTTTTATGCTTTGGTGTGTGTTCTTGAGTCTTGGTCAAAACTACTTGACTATTCTTATAATGTATGGGGATATACATTACGCTTTAGTGTGAGTTATATTTGGCGTGAGTTACTTGTCGAGCCTTGTCTTCTTACCACCACACGAAACATTAATGATAAACTTTTGTGATACGATATATTATACTTTTAAACAAACATTAATACGAGTAATCCACGAAAACTAAAACAAGTATCTTTTGAAAACTCAATTACTTTAAGATACATATCCTGAGATAAGCCTTACACTACTAGGTTGAGCAGATGACGAGCCATTGTGCCTATACTCTTGTATCGTTATGCGATACCACACTGTGATACTACTTTATTTCATTTCTCGATGCTAGTCACGCTAGTATCGAATCTTGCATTGCTTCGGACTAAGGTGAGTTCATAGCCCCACTTTTACTCTTTTAACTGTTTTATAAACTCCTTGGGGGAGAATACATGCTACTACTGCTTTTATGATCACAATTGCTTGAAAACTGTTTGCTGTACTCTTGATATTATGACTCTGCCTAAGTTGTTTGCCAAAAGTCCCCTACATCATGAACCATTAATCACTTGCGAGTGAACGCAAATATCGTGGATAGTACTATGGGAACTGACGACCCCGATTCGGTTATCGGAAATAACCGGGGCGCACTATATTTGGTATCTCTATGTAATTGGCTATTACATCTCAGAGGGGCAATTTTATTTACTTACACCAGTAATTTAGGTGTATGCAGTTAGTTTGGTGTCATGAGCTTAGTGCAATAATATCAACTATCTTTTATGGGCGTATAACAACGTAGCCCATGGCTTATCTTAAACTTGAAAATCTTGTGATCAACTACTTATTTACTAAACCTATGAATTCACTCAACCATTGTGTTGACTTTTTAGCATGTATTTTCAGGATGAAAAGGCGATAGCTAACTCTGGAGGCGCTTGGGCATTGGCATGGCATGGTCATAGACGACTCTGATTTACTTATGGGGACCATATTTTATTAATAGGCCATTTTCCGAAATAAATCAACTTTGTAAACTCTATTCTTACTTCAATAAATGAAATCTTTTATGAAAAAGCTATTATTATTCACTTTGTGTTATGATCCAATTGAGTAGCATCCCAAAAACCTTTTCTTCCACTGCAAACCATTTTTGGGGGTGTTACATACTTAGACTATTTTATATTCAAATCTATTCAGAAACTGTTGGACGCCGAAATGGCCCAACAATCTCCCCATATTTAGGTATACAAATCGCGTAAGTTAATCAAATGTAAGTGAGCTAAAAACTTCTTACTAGTTACTGATGAAAAAAAAAGCAGTAATAGGTAAAAAAAAAGTTCATTTGTTATTCATTGATTACATTACAAATACAACATTAATCAAATGATTACACTACTTATTGCTTCAGGGCTGGTATGATTCTAGTTTTCTTGAGTGGGTTCCATTTATTTCTTCTTTCAGCTTCAGCGGCAAGAAGGGAACTGAAGTTTCTTGCAATATCAGTTGATCCCAGGCCTTGTTGATGTTTGTGAAAGATACCTTATATTGAGTACAACTGTTCGTTGGTTAGTTTAGAGAGCTCCTAAATATCAATGAAGGCTTGTCTCTGTGATGAGTTAAAGTAAACCATCCCAAGTATAGGTTCATTGAGCACATGTACAGCATGATGGTTTCCATACAATATCGTTTCTTTACAGTGCTTGGTAGACCTGAACACTTCTTTAAGATTCTCAGTTTCTCTCTTCCTCTTATTCTTGATCTTATTCAGCTCTGCATAAGATCCTAATAACTCTTAATTTATACATATTTAGTTGTGTTATTCATTTTTTTTTAAAATTTCTTGTGAGTTTTCGATACTAAATGTGTGAAAATACATTTCAGGTTCACTTGAAGATCAATCATGAAGGAAATGTTAAAGTGAAGTCTTCATCCCAAGAAAGTGCTCGCTTTGGCCTTAAGTGCAAAAGAGGTTAAGCATTCAAAGTGCAAACAACTAAAGTGCGTTGGTTTTCCCTACAAGTGTGGCGTACTTGTCCAAACGGTCAACTATGAAGGCCAATTCAACTCTCGTTAAAGCTCATGTCTAAACACCCTAAATAAATAAAGTGTGTCAGTTTTACTTCCCAAGTACGCCACACTTCCCCTGAAATTATGAAACTTTGGCGCCAATCCAAAGTGAAGTGTGCCAGTTTTGGTTATGAAGTGTGTTGCACGTCATGCGGCTCATCATTTCTAAGTTTATTTATACTACCCTACTGATAACATCAAATAATCTTGATTTTTAAGTGTCAATTTCCTCCGATTATGCTCATATTTTATATTGTTTATATGGATATATGCTCTTATTTCTTTAAATTTCGTTTCCAGGTTATATATGAGCATACGAGCTGAAGAGAAGCGGTATTGGAGATGCACTTTGATAATTTATACCTTAGTATGCTCATATGGAAGAAGCTACGGCGTAATTCACACTCTCATTTACGCCGTAGCTATGAATTCAAATAAGTCAACACTAGTTACGGCGTAACTATCAACTCAAGTTACGCCGTAACCATCTAGGTCAAGATGAAGTTCGCGCCTCCAAAAGTTACACTGTAACCCACAACTCTAGTTACGGCGTAATCATGTTTACAGATGTTTGGTAAGATCTAATTAGATTACGGCGTACCCACAAAGAAGATTACGACGGAGCTGAAGAGCTTAAGGCGTAACCATCTATGAGATTACGCCGTAACCACAACTACGAACATGGATCAAGGATAAGTTATGTGATGAGAAAACCGTTATTTGATTTTTTTTTTTTGTAACTGAATTTTTCCTTGCACGCTTCCTAGAAGACTTTATATCGAATTTTTCCAGCCTCCTCGGCCAAATGTTAGTGTGGCCATTTTACATATCGTTCTTTTTTAAATACAAAATGACCAATGTTTTTTGGTAACGTAGAGTTCGTATGGAGAAAAACCATGGTCTGTGTAAAACCCTAAAATCGTAAATGCGTTGAATGACTATAATACCCCTAAACCTATAATCCGTAAAATAAAAAGATGTGTTCGTAAATTTCGTTGGACATTTAACTGTGATGGTCACATGGGAAATAAAAGCTACATTTAAATGACAATTATACATATAACACATTAAAACATTTCATGGACCTCACTTAATAACTATGCTAGGTAATTTAAATAAATGTACAAAGGCTAATATGGTAAGTAAATTAGAGATGTGATTTGGTCTTGGTGATTCCTTTTGTTCGGCCTAATCCCAACGCTCAAGATCCCCCATAATTTTGCCAAATATAACTCATCCATATCACATTAAAGCCCCATATATCTCTCCCAATATAACATCACAAAAACCCTAGTATTCCCAAAGAAAAGTGACGGCCAAAAAGGGTTTTCCCTCCTCTATTTTCTGTCGACAAAGGAGAGGTCCAAGGAAGGGTGCACAAGGTTCGTGTAAGGCTGGAATCACGTGTTGTTACGAGGGTGACTTGGCTTAGTCTCGTGGGTTTGGAGGGTTGCTGCTACCGTGACTGTTAGAAGCACAAGGGTGCTTTGGTTTAATCGTTTGGTCCTTATTTTCTACTCCTATCGTACGCTACAAAGGTACTCGTATGACTCGGTTGTTTTTCCTTGTTTTCCTTGTTTTCTGGTCGTGGGCTATGACCCTTATGTGCACTTTTAAAAAACCTGAAATCATGTCCATTGTATGCAAGAGATAAAGGGACTTATAAACCTAACAAAAAGGCTACATAAAATCATGAAACAAACCTATATTCATGTCGACATAAACCTCTATAATGTGATTATATGTATGTTTTATGGTCGTGGAGTTTTGACAAGCATACGCCCATTTTGGAACCGTAAATCATGTGTATTAGACTTGCTAAACCTAAGTCATGATAACCTAAATATTATCACATGAAATCAGGTCTTAAAACCTTATATGTGTGGCATTAAAGGTGTATACAAATCTTCTTTTAGTCCTATAGAATCTGGTCGTGTAGATGTTTCCCTTGTGCGCATGGTTGTACGAAATTAGATGTCACATGAAAAGATTATAATAAGCTAATTAAAATAAGTGTTAAGGCATGTTACATAAATCATGATCTAAGTAAGTCAATATAATGTGAGTTAATTTGGTAATGCATGCATGAGTCTGAGTTAACTTCCGTTTGAGTTTTCATAAGTCCTAGGTCAAGGTTATGGGTTATTAAAAGACGTAACCTGTCAATTAAAGCGTATTAAATGATATTAAAAGTACGGGAAAAACCCTAGAACATAAATAGGAGGTCGATTAGGGTTAAAAGCTAAGTGTGTAAATTCGTTATTTCATGTGAGAATGGTAAGTCTTGGAATCATTAATAACTATTGATTAAGGGTATAATGAGCTAGTACTAAGCGTGATATAAACATGCGTGAGTTATGATTTTATGTAAGGAACTAAGTGTCATGAATTGAAAGTATTGTATGCATGGTCTCATTTAGGTTGCGTTCGAACAAATGTTACATGTGAGTCGTGGTTAATCATGTAAGCTATAAAGGCTTGTGTAAACTATTATGAAAGAGAGTCCTAAAATCCGCTCTTGACATTTGTAAACCCTATACTTTGAATGATGACCATATAAGTCCTCAAATAAGATGTTTGTCATATTAAACCCTTAAGTTTACCATTTATCATTTGTAATCCATAAGTTTGACTAATTAATGATTAAGACTCTAAAATGTCGTAATGTCGTCCGTCACTAAGAATAAGAATATGCTTACAACTCTAAGAATGTTAATGCGATGAATCCGTTATAACTTAATGATGCTAATAAGTATTAAATAAATCATAATCCGTGTAGATTTGTTGAAGGAGACGCGACGTTATATCTTCGTGATTCACTCGTTCGTTTGCTTTTCTCTCATTTGCTTTAAGGTACAGATATTCTGACCTTTTTAGTAAAGGTTTTCTCATGATCTCCTTTTCTTGTCACTTTCTTATGCTTATTAGGGTTTCCGATGCCATTGCTATGAACCCTTTCCTGATTGTTTGATCTGTTGTTTATCTGAACTTCTGTTTTATTGAACCATGCAATATCTGTTTTGAACTTGTGTTATGAAGACTCTGACATGCACATTTGTTGAACCTCACTAAGTTTAATTATGAACTTCTAATTATGAATGTATGATTTGTGATTGTGATATGAACCTCTGACTTCTGAATATCTGAATATGAACCTTATGATGTGAGTTATCTGATATATTATCTGTAACCTTTGTATTTGATCATGATCTGTGTCATGTATGACAATCTGTTTGACCTGAGTTAGTTTGACACCCGAGCCAAATATTTCACTAGTCATGGGGGTTCCATGTCCGTGTCAGTGATGCACCTCTGACATGACTCTAGGGCAGTAGAGTGATGTTCTGCCACGTCCCTTTCCATTATCTGTTTATTGATAGTATGGCCACTATCCGTCTGCTGGGGCGTATGGATGCATCCTAGATCTGATCTGTTATCCGATATGATTTGTCTGGTGAATGATGTCGTGTGCACTACGCGTCTTCACAAAATTCTGGGAGCTAGCTACTCCAAATTATTTTCTGGGATTACTTATGTATAAGTATGATGTTTCTGATATGATAAGTTCTGGGCTCGTGGTAGTTAACTAAATCTTTATCTGTTGTATCTGTATTAAGTATTCTGATTTTGATTTGGTATGTTCAAGTGTTTATAATTATGTGCTAGGCTTATTATATGTTATTATATGTGGTTATGCTTTTGTATGTTTAAGTGACTACCATCTGTTATGTTAGGATATGATAATATGTTTAAATATGATTCGTATGTTGTCATCTGATGTTACGTTAGTGTATCGTTAGGTGAAATTCGTTGATCTGTGAGATAAATGTGCTAGTGTGAAATTAGGTATCCTGAAAGTTTAGTGTGCATGATTGTTCAGTTAATTTGTAAACTTTACCTATCCGTTAGTTATCTGTCTGCTTATTATTTGATCTGCTATTTTAAAACTCTGCTGATGTTAAGATTCGATCTGAGAACTGGTTTAGCTTATGATATCTGTTCTGATAATTGCTAATGGCTATGTTATGTCTTTGTCTATTTAGTTATAGTTGTCTACTGTGTTTTCTATCTGTATGTGAGACTGCCATGATCTGACTGCTATTTCCGCTGCTACAATATTGAATTAAGTGTGTTAAATGTAGGTTGATTAATTTGTATGAATGCCATGATTATTTTCTAGAAAGTGTTTCCGTTAGCCTTTAGACATTCCGTTTGGCTTTTATGAGCTCTACTATCTGAATGTATTGAATGTCTGGTTATTTTGATGTGTTTGAGTACGTGCCATCAATGTGCTATGTGTTTGTTCTTGATTGCTATTTGTTCTTTTGGATTTCTGTATAGTTGTGCTTCCGCAGAATCCTCAATGATTCAGTATTCTCATTCCGTTATGATTTCGTTATTTGTATATTTGTTTTGTTTAGCTATTGTTTCGTTATATCTGTTCACTGGGCTTTGTAAGCTCAGCCGCATTTTCTTTTCCTGTGGCAGGTTTTAAGCATTCAAGATGAGCTTATGGGATAGCTGATTTGGGTTGAGAGTAGAGACGAGAGCAAGATTTGAAAATAGGGATCTTAGATTTATTTTGAATATTAAGTTATTTATATTATCTTTTGTAAGTTTTGTAAAGGCTTCCGCTTTTGTATAGTATTTAAAGTTCTGATATGAAACCGTATTGTGATATCTTTACCCTTTTCGGGTTGGGGTGTTACAGTCTGAGAAGGGGAGGAGAACTCGGAATGGTTTGGTATGTTTTCTCATCCGCTACACTAGCTCAGGTACCCCATGCATTTTTCCTTTCGGTTACGTTTTGCCAAACTTCTAAAAGGAATTTTTTTAATCAGCTAGGTGATATCTCATAGGTTTTATCTGTTAGTGGCGTAAAAATACAATCAACCAAAAAGTGGAAGTCCGGTTCTAACGAATCACACTTGCTGTCCATCCACACATGAGACAGTTGGCTAACACTGAAGTTGCATTCATATACAGACATCGACCTTCCCTTCCGTAATACAAAAGTTTCTTTTTTGCTAAATATTTGTTTGGTTGTTTCAACATTTTGATTCGTATTCTCAATGTCATCCATATCTTCCATTTTGACTTTTAGTTCATCGTTCATCTTATTTATCAGACGTTTAGAAAATCTTATTACTTTTTAATTGTGACAGAAAAAAATATATTTCTTTCAACTCCAGGATTTGAGGTAAAAAAAATCCAAACTTCCACAGCTCCCAATGATAAACGATTATGATATTATTGACAACGACAACAACTGTCGGATCAAAAGAGGTATGCAAATAATAACTTGCCTTAGTGTTGCTTTTGGATTGTTTAAATGTTTCGTCAGATTTATGTATCGTTTATTGCATCATTCATGTTAGCTCATTGGATTGGTAAGTTGTGTTTTGTTGTTCATGTCTGTATCAAACGTGCTAAATGATGGCTTTGTAAACTGAAATTTTATCAGCTTCTGTTTGTCACGTGAAATAGGGGACCTCCTCCATCTCAAGGGTTTTTTAAATAAGGATGCCGATATACGGGAAAAAATTTTCTACTCATTGATAATTAAGCCTGGGTGTGGGAATGGAGAACGTGGCATGTATAAGTTTTGGAAAGTTCCATATATCATTGAGGTAAATGGTTATGACGATGCTGGTGCTACCAAAGACCATGTCAATTTTGATTTGATAAGAACCAGACTATCTTCGTCAAAAAGAAAACGAGTTTCGAAACAAGTTAAAAGTGGTGATAGTGATGTCACTGATGTCAAATATATTTTGATAACGACAACAAAAGGACGGTGACCATTCTTTTATAGCCTTTCCGAAGATTACAAAAAGCCAATGTCGTTGATAAAATGGATTTACCTATAGAAAGATAGGTAGCAGAAGAGGATGTGGTGAAAAAAGTTGATGCAAATTTTTTTAGCACATTCACTTTTGTCCATTTTATTACCTATGTCGCCTTTTACATAATCTCCGTTTGAACTGCTATAAAAAATGAACTAGCTCTTTTTGTTCTCAAGATTGAATTACATTGACCATTACCATCATCACTGTCACAATTTTTAATTTGATCTAAAACACGTTTTTTTTAGCAGGATTTTTTTGCTTGATCACAGTCAGTGTGGTCATTGTCGTCATCATTGTAAGATATTGGTTTTCACTTACACATCAAACCATAACACAAAGTGGGAGTATAAGTGGAATTCTAGAGAGAGAAAGTTAGAGGTTTAGGGAACTTAGTGAGAGAAAGTGAAAGATATTATTATGAGCTCCAACTCTCTACCTTGGGAGGTAGAGAGTATTTATAGTCTTACATAAAACGCCACACAACGGGCTGTGGATCAGGCATACAGTGGGTAAAGACTCGTCCGTCCTCCACGGTGTTACTTAACTAAATACTACTTAACTTAAAATAACTACGACTACGAGCTTTCAAACGATTACATATACTTGAGGTGACCGACTCTTTAATACCTGGAATTTCTAATTCCTAACAATCTCCTCCTAAGGGAGGTCACCTCAAACATATACTAAAATTACATTGAATACAAACAGATATGTCATTAACAATTGTTCTTGCATTCTTGATGTAGTACTTTGCTCCGAAGCTCGTAGTCATTGATTCTTCTCATTGCATGTTTGGTTACTCTAGGTGGAGGTCTTTTACTGATCCACGTGATAATAAATTTGAGCCAGTTTTTGAGATCATCAGCTACTTAAAATCTCTGAGATATCCATTGTGGTGTTGGTATTATGTGATGTTGTGACATTCGGACCGACATGCTCACATTCTGGATCATGAAATCTTCTCATCAGAGTAGTGGAAGCTTTAGTTGATTCATGATATTGGCAGCAGCGTAGCAGAAGCATGGAGTGAAAATATCAGAGTCATTGATGCACTAATCATGATTTCTTTTGAGATGAATGTGTTAAGTGAGCATGCGGCTATGGATTGACCACTTCATTCTGATCAGCTACAAACGTCGGGTGTACCTGCATACAACAGTTAGCAATAAATCGCACGAAAGTGTCTTTGATCACTTTTGTTGAATTGAGGTACACGGCCCACGGTTCCCCGTTGATCAGTACAAGTACTGCCTGTGATCAGGTATAATTCCGAAGAATTTCCTTGACAGGGTTTCGCAGCTGCTCTAGCTGTTCTCAAACCGGAACATCTCAAAGAAGACAACACGGAGTGAGTGAACCAGCGAATAGAGATTCACTGATTGATGAAAAGAGATTTGAAAAACAATCGTGTATTGCTCAATAGAAATTGTTTTTGCAATACAACGAAGGTTTTAGTGACCATCAATTATCAATCATAAAACACCTTTTGATTTGAAATGTCCGTACACGGTCGATTTGCTAAAGAAAAGATTTTTAAGCACAAAGACCAGTTTTTCAAAGGTATCCGTCAATCCATAACCTGAACCAGGATTGATTCAAGAGATTGAATCGCCCCATTGTTTCTATTCAGTTGTCACATGGTTGATCTATATAATAAATCTCACATGCCACCTACCAGGAGCTTGTTTGATGTTGGCTCCAGAAGGCTTTCCATCTTCATTGTGAATATGTATACACATCACTCAGATGTTCTGGCAATACCACAAGGATAATGCGTAGGACTCAAGATATAATCTCTCTTTCCACATTGTGTGAAACAGAGAGTCTTCATTGAAAGTGTCCTAATGAGATTTATTGATGATCTCGTGGCTCTAGACTCAATATGTGCATATTTGGATCATGTGCCAGAGACTAGGGAGAGGGTCTCCTTCTTCAATATCAACAATCTCTAAGAGAAAGTCGATAGATAATGTCGGTTCCCCGTGAGAATGAAACAAGCCCTTTTAAGAGGAACTTGAGTGGTTTGGAAAGTTGAAGTGCAGTGTGTCACTGGGTCCATGACGTCTTGTCTTCAATACCGATGTTACCATCAGTAGCATATGAATTGAACCCGGTTTCTGCCCTAAGGTTGAATAAATGGAGGGCTATTTGTTTTCACCCTTTTCTCATTCAATTCTTTTTAATTCTTCAACCCCTTCAGTGCTTACCGAGACTTCATAGCTAGAACCTTGTTGGGTTTATTCCAGTACTAGCTCAGTCTCAGTCCGCACTCTTCCCATATCTCATTTTTCTCCTTTTATCATCATACCTAAGAACTCTACACTAACTAGTGGATAGTCCCTGGGTAGATCCTTCCAGTTCTGGCGGATCATGGGAACACATACCTAACCTTATCATCCTTATATCACCGTACATAAAGTAACGTTGGTCGGTCTATTTGGTATTGTTCATCTGCCATTGGAACCAATTGAAACCATTTGAAAATCAATCCAGATACTTGTGATATATTATCAAAATATTTTGTACCTGAATTGTTGTTGATATTTTAGAACAAATGCTCCCCCTCAACATGTGCATCAATTGTTTGAAATCGTTTTGCACACGGAGGCAAGAGGAAGAATTAACTTCTTTGATTACCATTTTCTAAAAGATATCAACATCACTTCCCTAATCGAATCAAGTGGATAAAGCATTTTGGGGAAGGATGAGGTTTTCATGATTTTGCTCCCCCTCAATATGTGCTTCTAGGTTTGAAAAGGGTTTTGCACATACTAGAGGGAACCTGCACATTGAGATAAGTGATCACGTTTCAAATCATAGGTTTAAGATAGATGCTCCTCCTCAACATGTGCATGGAAAATTTGAAATCGTTTGTCACATGTGGGAAGGATAGCATGTACATCCTTATAAAACCATTTACCGAATTATCAGTTTAAATCCAATTTAAATCACACATTCTCCCCCGATCACAATTATCAAATCATTTGAGATTTGTGATCTCTTATAGATTTAAATTTATTTTGAAAGCTTTTAAGGAGAATTGTAACATGATTATGAAAGCGTTTTAACTGATAAGGATCGGATTTTTAAACTTTAAACTCCATTGATAAAACATGCATGAATATCTTTTGAAAACAATTGAATGCCAAATAACTTTTTAATTTAATTGAAATTATTCTCCCCCTCAATCAATGACATAGGTTGTTGATTGAGAGATTGATGTTTTGACAAATAAGTCCAGATGATTATCAAAAATAGAGACTGCGTTATTTTTCAAAGCAGTTAGTTTTCAGCAGATAAATGTTTATAGAATCAGAGCATGGAATTTTGAAAAACATGATAAAGAATGGCTCTGTTCTTTCTTTAAAAAAACGGGTTACTGCCTGAAATGACAATAAACCATTTTTTTTTTTTTTAATTCGAACAACATCTAAAGTCCCGTGTCATTCTTTGAATGACAGCACAAAGACCGTAGATATTTTCGAATCGAGAAAGATCACCAAAATGACAATATTTTTTGAATATTTTTCGAATTTTTCAGATTTTTATGGATTTTGAAAGTTTTAAAATTTTCTATTTGATTTTTGAGAGTTTTATAATTTTGTATTTTATTTTTCGAATAAATATTTACAAGAGATAGATGAAGGAAACCTTTTACTCCTCGTCTTCCTCCTGAAGACGTTTGAGTGTTTCTGGTTGAAGGCTTTTCAAGCCAAGTCGTGGAAGAATAAACTCAAAACGTTCTCTTGGAAGGGCTTTGGTGAAGATGTCTGCTAACTGGTATTCAGACCTCACAAAATAGAGTTCCACCACACCTTTTTCCACTTGTTCCCTGATGAAATGATGTCGAATGTCGATATGCTTTGCTCTTGAGTGTTGAACATTGTTGCATGAGAGAGCAATATCACTTCTATTGTCACAGTACAGAGGGATTTTGTTGAATTCAAAGCCATAGTCAGATAATTGAGATCTCATCCATAAGATTTGAGCACAACAAGATGACATGGCTATGTATTCAGCCTCTGTAGAGGAAATAGAAGTACTCATTTGCTTCTTTGAAGACCAACTCACAAGCTTATCACCCAAGAACTGAGCACCTCCAGATGTACTTCGACGAGTATCTTGACACCCTGCATGATCAGCATCTGCATAGGCTGTTAGTAACATACCGGTGTCCTTCGGGTACCAAAGACCCATATTGATGGTTCCTTGGAGATACCGAAAGACCCGTTTAACAGCTTCAAGGTGCTTTTTAGTAGGCTTAGCCTGGTATCTAGCACACATGAAAACTGCGAACAAGATGTCTGGTCTACTAGCAGTGAGGTACATCAGGGATCCAATCATGCTACGATATTTCGTTTGGTCAATCATGATCCCTGAGTGGTCCTCATCTAGTTTGGTTCGATCAATCATGGGAGTGTCAACAGGGTCACTTGAATCAAATCCAAATTTCTTTAAGATCTCAGTTGCATATTTAGATTGATTTATGAAAATGCCTCCGGGACTTTGTGAAATTTGTAATCCCAAGAAAAATGACATTTGTCCCATCATTGACATTTGAAATTTTGAACTCATTTCATTTGAAAAACGGTCACTCATTGGGGTCAGTCGAGGCAAAGATGATATCATCAACATAAATTTGAACATGAATTAAATGTTTGCCTGACTTCCTGGTGAACAATGTTGGATCAACTGCTCCTTTGCTAAATCCGGTAGATAGAAGAAACTTTGACAGTGTATCATACCATGCCCTTGGAGCTTGCTTTAAACCGTAAAGAGCCTTTTTCAAACGATAAACGTGAGTAGGATGCTCTTGATTTACAAATCCTTCAGGTTGGCTGACGTAGACGACTTCTTTAAGATCTCCGTTCAGAAATGCCGTCTTCACATCCATCTGATAGACTACCATGTTCTTACTATCTGCATTAGCCAAAAAGATTCTGATTTCCTCGATTCGAGCAACTAGAGCAAAAGATTCTTCAAAGTCAATACCCTCCTCTTGACGGTATCCTTTAGCAACTAATCGAGCCTTGTTCTTCAACACATCACCATGCTCATCAAGTTTCACTTTGAAGATCCATTTAAGAGCAATAATCATAGCACAGTCTGGAGCAGGTACTAACTCCCATACATCAAGTCGATCAAACTCAGTAATTTCATCTTGCATGGCATTGAACCAGCTGTCTTCATTCATAGCAGTTTTAACATCTTTAGGTTCGATCTTTGAGAGTACAGAGTTAAAGAAGCACCATAAGGCATCGGTTGCAAGTTGTTTCCGTGTTGATACAGGACGAGAGGGATTTCCAATGATGTTGTCTAGTGGATGATCGTGAGTCCATTTCCTAAGGTGTTCATGTGGCAGTTGTTGAGGGACTGAGGTAGCAGAGTCGATGTCTCCTGAAGAAGATGGTTCTGATGAAGATTCAGGAGCAAATATGTTTTCAAATGGAGCATCTTCAGGAGTAGGAAAGGGATTAACTTCATCATTGATGCCAGAAACATTTCCATGATGTACATTTGAAGAATGATTATTTGTTGATGAGACTGAAGGATCAGCAGCAGGCGCTTCTTGACTTAAAGATATTGAGACTGAGGGGTTGACTTCATTCACAGGAATATGAGCAGCCTCTGTTGTAGGAGTCGACACCTCATTGGTACTTGGATCATAAAGTTCATCAAACATAGGATCAAATAATTTCTTTAAATCATCTTCAGATGTAGGTACATATGGAGTTTCTTGAGATGAGTTTGGAACAAGGGATGAACCAATGGGACTGTTTTGAAGTGCGGGTCCTGAACTGGATTGTCCAGGAGCCATTTGACCGGTCAGCTCATCAAACGTAACGTGAATTGTTTCCATGATATTTCGGGTTCTTTTGTTGTAGATTCGGTATCCCTTTTTGTTTGGTGCATACCCTACAAATACTCCAATGTCTGCTTTAGCTCTAAGTTTGCCTAAGTCTTGACCCTCATTAGTTGGATAACACAATGCACCAAACACACGAAGGAAAGAGAGATTAGGTTTTCTGTTGTGGACAAGTTCATATGGAGTTTTTCCATGAACAGTGTGAATCAGGGAACGATTTTGTGTGTAGCATGCAGTGGCAATAGCTTCAGCCCAGAGAAACATTGGAACCTTTGAGTAAATCAGCATTGTTCTAGCGGCTTCTACAAGAGTTCGATTTCGTCTTTCAACTACACCGTTCTGTTGAGGAGTTCGTGGAACACTTCTTTGATGGCTGATTCCAACGCTTTCATAAAATTCGCTAAGTTGTTTGTTGACAAACTCAGTTCCATTGTCTGTTCTGATAATTCTGACGGTTTTGTTAAGTCGAACCTGCAGCTGTTTGATGAGTTTGATGATGATATCAGGAGTTTCATCCTTTGTCCTTAAGAACTTGACCCAGGTGAATCTAGAGTAATCATCAACCACAACTAACACATATTTCTTCCCAAACATATATTCTGCACCCTCATTGGTCCACATAAATCCATATGAATCATATGAAGAACTTCTGTGACAGAGTTAGTAGGTTTGGGTTTATGGGCATACTTCTTCCTTTTTCCCAATTGACATGCTGAACAAAGATGATCCTTTTCGTACTTGAGTCTAGGTAAACCTACGACTAAGTCCTTTCTGGTGAGATCATTGATGGTGCCGAAGTTTAGGTGATTGAGACGACGATGCCATAACCATGACTTTGTTTTAGAAGCCTTTGACAGCAAGCAAATTGGAGAAGACTTCATCATATCTTCGATAGAGATGGTGTATAGATTTGAACCACGTGAACCTCTTAAAAGTTCCTTACCATCAAGTTCTCTAACGAAGCAGGTATGTTTTCTGAAGGCTACTTCTAGATCCGAATCGCAGAATTGACCAACAGAGAACAAGTTGTGACCAAGACCTTCTACATAGTAAACCCTGGAGATAACACTTTTGCCAACAACATAGTCTCCATAACCCATAATAGCACCGAAATGATCATTCCAGAATCTAACTGTCCCGATGAATTTGCTCACGAAGTTCATGAGCCGTGACCGGTCGCCAGTCATATGCTTGGAACAGCCTGAGTCCAGGTACCACAGTACGATTTGAACGATCTGCAGTTGAACACAGACAAGAATGGATCACTGGATAATTGGGATCCCCATGCAAGAATGGGTTCCATTTGGTTAGTAACAATGGTTGGAACACCCACATCAGAAATAGAAGCATTCATATCAGAAAATAAGGCAATGGAATCATTGTGAATAGATGCAGTACTAGTGTCTGTATTAGCCATGTTCACAGTGTGCTCACTTCTTAAGGGAATAGTTCTACCAGTAGGCATCCATTTTCTAGTGGGCATTGTCTGATTAGTCTTATGACCAACAGGTATCCAATAATATCCTATCTTACTAAATGTTCTTCCTGTGGGTTTCCACTGTTTTCTAACTTTCTTTCGTTTTTGCCTTTTAGCCTTCTTAGCATGAATTTTAGCATTAACAATATTAACTGGACAATTAACATCATTAGGCAAAACATTAACACCACATTCATGATTAGAAACAGAATTCAAGCAGACATCAATACAAGGTTTGCAAATAGTATCAGAATTCGAATTAATTACAGTACGCCTATGGCTAATACTAGAATCAACACGATTCGTTTTATTCGGTTCAAACTTAAAGTTCCTAGATTGTTCTTCTACTCTTTTCCAGTGCACATTCTTAGCTTGCGAGGTCCTATCATTCCTTGTATTGTCTTGAGACTTTGACCTGCTTCCTTTAATGTCACTGATTACTCCTGTAGAGGGAATGGGAACATTAGTTGGTTTTACTACTCTTTGCATCACCTGTTTAGATGTGCTGGGATCTGAACTACATGCAGGCACACTAAGGTTCACTTTCTTAAAACTAGAAGTGCTGGGATTTGTACTCCTAGAAGGCACACTTGAGTTCTCTTTCTTAGCATTGACAGATCTGGAATCTGAACTACTTAAAGGCACACAAAGGTTCACATTCAAAACATTGGGCATCGAATGAATATCATACTTGGCATTAGGCATCGAGCATGGAATCAAAGGATTAACTCTCTCACCTAATGACTTTGGGCATATTGTGATCAAGCATTCTAGGATTTCTTGAGATCGTTTGGCATATAAGCATGCATGTCCAATTGCATTATCATGAGGTTTCTCTAACTTATCCTCTTCAACAATCTCACGCAGACATTCTAAGCAATCCTTAAGGGATGAGAAGTATGTTTGAACAACAAGTTTGTTGTTCCTGAGATGAGGAGGGACATATTTCACAGACAAAGCATATTTATTACAAGAGTGAACCTTTGACACACCATTCTCCCCATTGGTCATAGGCATTTTCCCTTTTACCTGACTCTTCAGATTCTCAATTTCCTTTTGCAATGAAGCTATTTGTTTGTTATTTTTGTTACGAGTGACCTTTATTGATTCAAATAACTCATTGAAATGACGTTTAACCTTTTCATTTTCTTCTAGAAAACTTTCGTTTTCCTTTTGTAATGCATTTACTAGGTTTTGAAGATGAAACGTTTGAGAATTCTGAGAATCTAAAGGAGGAGGCATTTGGGAGCCTGTCATATTGTTCGTTTGACCCTTTAATTGAGAGATTTGGGCTTTCAACTTTCTGATCGTGTTGCAATGAGCTTGAATCTGTTCATCACGTTTGTTAATTTGAAAAACTGCATCAAACTCTGGAGCATCTGAGGATGTCTTGATATTTGAAGTTTTGACATTTTCTTTAAGATGTTGATATTTTAGTTGTAAATTAAAATGCTCAACTTCTAGTTTAGAAAAATGTTTAACCAAATTGTCGTGATCATCCAGTTCAATTTTCTCGTTTAGTTTAGAATTAGTTTTTTCAAGCTCAATGACTCGATCATGGGAGACTTTCAGGGCAACAGATAATTCATGAAATTGGGAAGCATTAATGGAATAATTTGTAGCAGTGAAAAACACATCTTGAGCAATACATTCAGAAATCAGGTTCTCATTTAGTGTATGCAAGTTCTTCCTCTCAATCTCATTATATTTTAGTACTCGCTCATAGTCACTAACTTCAACTATCATTGCATCAAATTCCTTTTCCATTCCCTTAATATCAGTTTCAATCCCCTTTTTAAGACTCTCAAAGTGATCTTTAAGAAGTTTAAAGAAGGGCATGACCTCAGTTAAATAGCATTCTTTTGTTTGTTCAAAACCCCTTTCCCCTTCTGTTATCCCAGTGGGTGTGATCCTTTTCTTACAAGTTTTCTCAAAATCAACAAATAGTTGAAATATAACATATTGACTGATTAAGATCTTGCTTTTAGTAGCAATAGTTCTAGGAACTAGATGCATTGGTGTATTAGGAGGATACACAGTCGCTCTAGGCATTTTCCTAAGGGGAGGGTTTGTTTCAACTATATTTTCTGCTTTCTGCTTATCTAAATCCATTTTCCAAAAAACTTGTTCGGGAGTCAACAATGTCTGAGGCTTAAACTTGTTCAAGGAAATCCAGTTTTCCTTCTTGTAATCATGGGGTGTGATCTTTATTTTCTTCTCTTTACATTTAGGATCATCTAATTTCTTGTTCATCTTTTCCCTAGTGACTTCATCTGATTTCTTATCTTCCTCAGTGCACTCAACGCAACTAGGTTTCTGTCTAGGTTTAAGAATTTCATTTCCATCATAAAGAACCTTATGAGCATTTCTAGCCTTTTTAATAACCTCTAGATTTGGTTCCTCAATAAGGGGAATGTTGTGCTTATCGCTTAAGACTCTATGCTTAGTGATCATGTGAGCAGTCTGAATGGTGTTCCCTTGTATGTACAACTTGTTTTCAAGTTTGTTTTTCAAAGTTTTCAGATTAGAAAAATCTTTCAAGAGTTTTGATTCCTTTGCATTAAATTCTTGCTTAAGCATTTTCACATTTTCTTGAAGTTCTTGTTTTTGTTTAGCAGTTTTAGAAAGCTTTTCTTGCAAGGAATTTAACTCTTGTTTTAATACTTCTTCTCTAAAATTAATTTTTCTAATGATTGTACGCACTTGGTCATCCATTTCCTGCTCACGAGTGGTCAACTCAAATTTTGCACGTTGTTCATAAATAGCAACACGTTCTTTATAGGCATTTAGTTCAGAAACAACAGGATCATCAGGAGCACATGCAGTGAATTCATCAAAAACATACTCATTATTGACTGCAGAAGATGCATCACTTGGTACAACTTCACTTTCACTTTGTTTCACATATTGATCATATGGGACAAAATTGATACTATCCATATTTTCAATATTTGATTCAATAGTTTCAGTTGATTGTACTTTGTCATGCATCTTTTGCACATCTGCATCATTCGGCTAGTTTACAATATTGACACCACCACTCCCTGTGTAACGTTCCTTGACGTGTAGAGGTTTTGCAGGTGTCTTACGACTAATGAAGTCTCTATTCTACGACGAACATGTTCGAGTCCTATTACCACGACGAAACCTACTTCTCCTTAACAACAAAGAACGACTCCCGTTACGGTTCTGGATACTACGTCTACACCTACTCGTCGGATAAGTCCTCTATCCAGTGTTAGTAGTCTTACGGAAAGTTCAGCGACTAACACTACGTATGCTGAGACTACACCTACTACCTGGATGACGTGTGTGTTAGAAATACCGATCGTAAAGAGATTACCAAAGAGGGTTCCAGAGAAGAAGTGGTGTTCGACCGGGTAGGTTTCTGTTTGAGTAGAGTCTCCATAATTTTGATATGTTACTACGTCTACACGTTTTCTACGTACTGTTTCATGTTAGTTGACTTTGATAACTTAGTTTATAACTTTTATACCTATCATAGTTAAAACAGGGTATACTAGTTATACACTTTGTTTCACTTTCACTTCAACATGGTTCACTACGTAGAAGACGTCAGTTATTACTCATACAAAAACTACTTAAGTGACGTACACGAGGACTACTAGGACAACAAAGACTTGATTTACGGATATTTCTTGCACAACGATAAATACTTGTTGCACGTTTTAAACTCAACTGGTGAGCACTCGTCCTTTACCTACTGGTTCACGCATGTTAGTAATCTTTTTAATTAAAATCTCTTCTTCATAATTTTGTTCTCAATTTAAGGAACGTTCTTTTCGAAAGATTTTGACGATTTGTTTTTGTTCTTGAAGTTCTTTTACACTTTTACGAATTCGTTCTTAAATTACGTTTCCTTAGTTTTGAGAACTTTCTAAAAAGATTAGACTTTTGAAACTTTTTGTTTGAACTTTTGTTCAACATGTATGTTCCCTTGTGGTAAGTCTGACGAGTGTACTAGTGATTCGTATCTCAGAATTCGCTATTCGTGTTGTAAGGGGAATAACTCCTTGGTTTAGATCTCCAATAATTTTTCCGATCTTTACGAGTATTCCAAGAAATACTACCTTTACTTTAAGAATTTGGAT
>BPTQ01000002.1:90062425-90075665 GCA_019973895.1 Chrysanthemum seticuspe | reverse complement strand
ATCCCATACTGCCTTTGCTTCGGTGTTGTGATTGATCAGCTTGTAGATGTCTTTAGGAAGACCTTGAAGAACAATGTTAGAAGCCCTGATATCATCATCAAATCTCTTTTTCTCCTTATCATCAAGCTCATCATACATCTTTGGTCTGTCCATTCCGTAAATCAGAGTTCCATCTTCAGCAGTATCAAGTACATCTCTAGTCGTCTCAACCCGATACGATCCTTCATCAATGGATTTGAGAATGTTGACACCATTTTCCTTTCCAAGACAGTACAATCTGATTCGTTGAGCCCAAGAATCGTAGTCAGTTCTGCCAAGCATGGGTGGACGAGTATCTGAACCAGCTGCTTGAACATCCTCGGCAACAGTGGAGATGATTGTAGAAACGTTGGTAGACATGATGACAAATTAAACGAGATTTTATAACTCTATGATTAAACAGGGAAATAGATTCTTTCACGGGATTTTACTAAATCAAGAGAAAACCGTAAAGAAATCACCCAAGTCGCTAGAAAATTATGCACCAAGTCGCTATCTTCTAATTCGCTATTCCACCAAGTCGCTAACGTCCCAAGTCGCTAAACAAAAGACAAGTCGCTAAATAGCAACTCGCTAAGCCTCTAGTCGCTAGCAAAATTTTGGCAGCAATTCGCTAAGATACAAGTCGCTAAGGAATCAAGTCGCTAAATAGCAACTCGCTACTTACCAAGTCACTAACACCAAGTCGCTACCCGTAGTGGAGCATCCACTACTTGTACTGTTAGTCGCTAGGCCAAGTCGCTAACTCCACTAACTGTAACTCGCTACAAAAATGTGAAGCAAGTCGCTAGCAAGAAAGAAATATGTAGGTCAAGTCGCTAGCAAGAAAACATCACAAACATCACTTTTCAATCCAAAAATAACCCAACCAAGATGATTCAAGCTTACCAAATGAAAACCTAAACACTTGTGATGATTCTAAACATAAAAGTACTAACAAAATCCAAGCTTTAACACAAGAAATCAACCAAATGATGCACAAACCACTAAACTTTTTCAAACTCAAAAACCACCTAAAAACCACTAGAAATCCAAAGATGTGCAAGATATGATCTAACCATGGCTCTTGATACCAATTGTAAGATATTGGTTTTCACTTACACATCAAACCATAACACAAAGTGGGAGTATAAGTGGAATTCTAGAGAGAGAAAGTTAGAGGTTTAGGGAACTTAGTGAGAGAAAGTGAAAGATATTATTATGAGCTCCAACTCTCTACCTTGGGAGGTAGAGAGTATTTATAGTCTTACATAAAACGCCACACAACGGGCTGTGGATCAGGCATACAGTGGGTAAAGACCCGTCCGTCCTCCACGGTGTTACTTAACTAAATACTACTTAACTTAAAATAACTACGACTACGAGCTTTCTAACGATTACATATACTTGAGGTGACCGACTCTTTAATACCTGGAATTTCTAATTCCTAACAGTCATCATCATCATCATCATTTATCTCAATAATATTTTGAACCTTGAGAGCTTATTATGTTTGCGAGTACGGCGGATGTATCTACGATGTTCCCGATATATATGCGGCATTGTACTTACGGATATATGGCCTATGATTACTTATATTTTGTAACTATGCTTATGTTTTTTGATTTTCATATTGTTCGAGATGTAGCTAATAACTTTCTTCGATGTAACTTTTTAACTGTCTTTAAAAGTTTTGAGAACTACGGTCTATGGTTGCTTATATTTTGTGTTTATATTCTTCAAATTGTCCAAGATGTAGCAAATATTATTCTAATTGGCCTACTTAACCATCACTCTTCCTAAGCTGGCTAAAATAAATTGGCTTTTAATGAGATAAATATAGAAAAATGGAACCAATGACGAGTTGTGGTTTGACCCTCGGCGAAGCTGGTCTTAGTTTAGAAAAAAAAAATCTTCCAGGTAATGCAATACTATCGCATACAAACACTCCGCCACAACGCGTGGGTTGAAATCCTCGTTTACTATATACCACATAGACTTTTATAATTTAAAAGAGTATCATATACGTTGTTATAATCAATAAATCTTATTGTTATTATATTTTATATTAATGTATATGCACAAATTGTATAATATCACAATGAAAGCACAAGTAACTTTGATATATATATATATATGAATACGCAAGGTCATACATATGAATGACTCATGTTATTCGCTTTTATGATATTAAGTAAGGAGATATGTATAAGTGTTTTTTTAGTAATGACATTTAATAACAACTCATGTTATTCATCTTTTTAAGTTTAACACGCGCGGATACAGATTTAAAAAAATAAAATACGGCTAAAATTATTATTAAAAGGAGTATAAATATCAAAATGAAGGCACTTCCCCACAGGTTATTGTGAGATATAAATAAATACATGATATTGTATATATAGCGACAAGACATGTAATTAAAATTTAAAGTTTAGTATAGAATATACGAAAAAATATTTTTTAAGGCTCATTATGTGCTATGAAATACGCATTATGTCTAAAACATGATATTAATGAGCACGATGTTAAAAAGACAAAAAGTAATTCTAATTGTAGAATAAATCCCTCTAATTTCATCCTATATACACAACCGTTTAGACATAGGCAAAAGCTCTTTGTAGATTCACTTTTCACCATAGAACCGATGAACACATCATCACCGTCCAATCTTTTACATCTAATGGTATAGATTAAAAGTTATTTTTAACTAATTAAACACAGAGGGTTAGTTTTGTAATTTCTCAATTCCTACCTAACACCCTCATTCTTTGCAGACATTCACACACACACACACACACTCTCTCTCTCACCTAATCTTCCCTACTAAAATCATAACCCTCCCTAATCCAAAGATAACTAAGTATATTCTTAATCTAATGGTGAATCAAGGCACAAGTATTCTTCTTTTCATGATCAAAATGAGGATCAAAATGTTGTTACTCGTAAAAAATTTAATCGGATTTGATTTTTTGTTGCCTGAATAATCTTCATTGCAATTCGTTGACCAAATGAGCCTCAAAAGGTTGATTACTGTGTTAGTTGTTGAATTTGCTTGGTGCGTTATTAGTGATTTTTATTGAATTAGTTGATGTTATAGGCGTGATATGTTAGTTGATGTTAAGGTTAGTTATTGCGTTAGTTGATGTTCTGGCGCACTACGTTAGTTGATGTTTCAGGTTATGTGTTAGTTGATTTTTCAGGTGATGTGTTAGGTGAGATTGCTTAAGTCTGATGTGTGTGTTGGTTGTGCTTTGATTGATTTGTTTACTAAAGATTTTGGCGATTTCGAGCATGCAAAGAAGGTGTTTGATCGAATGCCAGAGAGAAAATCGGTTACTTGTACTTTAATGATTACTAGATATGGGCATTCGGGGTGTCATGAAGATGAGATTGGATTGTTTTTGTGTATGTTATTGGGTGGGTTTATGCCTGATCGGTTTACTTTATGTGCTGAATTGGGATTTGTTTCGGTTGATCAGAATCACATGTGTTCGTGGGTTGTGAAAATGGGGTTGTGTTTGGATGTGTATGTCGGGTGTAGTGTATTGGACATCTAAGGTTGAGTATAAGATGTTGTTTTGACAACCTATATGATTAAGTATAAGCCTAAGCCTAAGGTTGAGTATAAGATGCTGTTTTGCTATTTTATAGGTTGTATTAGCAGATGGATAGGTTGTCAAAACAACATTATGTATGTCGGGTTCGTCGGGTGCAGTCTATTGGACATCTAAGGTTAAGTATAAGATGTCATTTTGACAACCTATATGATTGAGTATAACCCTATGCCTAAGGTTGAGTATAAGATGTTGTTTTGCTATTTTATGGGTTCTATTAGCAGATGGATAGGTTGTCAAAACAACATTATGTATGTCAGGTTCGTTTACTTATTTTTAGTCTAAGCCTAAGCCTAAGGTTGAGTATAAGCCTAAGCCTAAGGTTTGTTTAGTGACTTGAATCACATGTGACACATCTGGCTCTACGGAGCTCTTGAAACATGTTAATGGACTCACTAGTAGTCAAGTGCTTATACTAATGTTTTTTATATATATAGTTGTGCTTATACTGATGTTTTTGTATTTGACGCACGTACGAAGCGCGTTCGGGGTCAAAAGAACTTCCTTTTCTTCGAGCAAGTTTTTCAACCACCTAGGGAGTGAACCTAATCGTTGTAGTGTAGTATTGGGTAAGCCTCGGGGATTGATATCGTTCTCTATGGGAATAGGAATGCTAGCAAGAAATGTATTACGAGAAGGTGGGGGTTGAGGATAATTCATTTTTTTCTTTTTAGTGGTTTTTTAGAAAGCTAAGGTAAATATCTCGAGGCAATTGGTTTGAGGGTGATATTTCTACCAATTATTTCTACTTATCTAATTATCTAATACTACGGGTAGTCTTATGTCTAATTGATGTGTGCTCGTATGATGATTAAAAATGTGTTTACCTAGATACTATTACTCCCTAGTTATCTTTATTGGTCGGTTGAATTGTCACACCTTATCTTAAAGCGTTGTAGTCCTAAGGTTGTAGGGTGTGCATATGCCCTAGTTCTTTGCGGTTATCCTTCGGGCTTAGCCTACGAAATCCGCAAATCCTTAAACTATTTCATTCATAAGCCTCATGTTCATAAAGAATACTTGAGCATTAAACACAACGAATGATGCTTAGTTGCACTCCTAAGCCAATTACAATTAAGATAAGAAACAACCTAACAATAATCAATAAATAGATCTAAGCAAACACACAAGAAATTTAGCTAGACATGGTAAACAAGCAAGGATACACACAGTCAATTGAAGACATAATGATACTTTGGATTAAAATACTTATCTCGATGTGTAAAATAGGGTTCGGGACCCTAAGATACTGTCAAAATCGGACTACAAACGTTTTAGAGTTTTTTCTCCAAAACCCTACCTCTTTAAATGCAGAAAAATCGAATTCTATATATAGATTTACACTTGCGCGGCGTCACCTTTTGGGTGGGACGCCGTCAGCTCGCCGTCATTAGGGTTTTCGTCTTGGCCAAGTCATCGATGAGACGACGTCACCTTAGAGTTGTGACGCCGTCAGTCTTCAGTTGGGACGTCGTCTTGATTCTGGATCTGGGCCGGTTGAGATGAAAAGTCTGAGTGACGACTTTCTTCTTCAAAGCCTGGCGCCGTCAGGTTATAAGAACAAAATTTCCACTGAGCCGTCTGGTGCATGTTTTAATCAAGTCTCTATATAGGGATGGCGTCGCCCTTTGATTGGGACGCCGTCAGGTTCAGTTTGAGCAGCTTGAGTGGCTTCGATCTTGACTTTGTCATTTTCTTCATGTATTCACTCCTTTTCGTTCAAATGTGCTTCATTCCAACATTTTGCTTCCAAGAGACCTAAAAAGTGAAAAGGAATGAAATTAAGCAGTAACGGATATAAAAGTGGTCGATTAAGGGCTTAAATGACCCCCTAAAAGCGTACATTTTAAATCCTTATCAAATATCCCTACACTTGGTATTTGCTTATCCTCAAGCAAATGTGCTTTTGGCCAATCAGTTTATCAGTTATGGGGCATGAAGCATAGGTTTAAAATAATTCATAACAAGTAAAAGCACCGCAATAGTCATAACAAGCACGGAAATTATATACTAGCACCTCACAAGGGGTGTTTGGATTTTCTCATCTCTCGGGTTTATATGAAATATAATAAATGGAAATGGAAGATAAACACTCATTACATGGCATAGTATATAGATTACCATAGGCTTGAGACTAGATCAAACCTCTATCACTTTGGCGTAAGCACCTAGGAACAACTATCTAAGAGGTCTTTGCAAGGGTTGTAACGTTAGGCTTACGGTAGGGAAACAAAAGGGTTTTGTTGGATAGGCGATTTTTAGTGGTGGCAAGTCAAAAATCTTATGTTACAAGCATGAAAAGCGTGGCGTTGCTAAGCCAAGACTCGATTCACTAACTCTAGATAACTTGAAACAAACAAACATAAATTTAAAGACATAAACATAAAGATAAATGTAGGATGGTAGCCCGTATGGTTTTCTTCATTTTTTTTGCATACATTTTTACTCTACCATCCTTTACGATAACATCAGAATATAAGGGATTTATAGGAGCATCCCTACACTTGAGTTTTTATTTCTTTAACACTAATTGACCTGATTTGAAAAGATCAAAACACTTGGAGTATTTAATTACGTAGACAAAGGGAATTTGAATTTATCGTTCCTTCCCGTTACTCCATAAAATATTACTTTTACCCATGAGTCCCAATCATCCCAAAACTGTGTACAAAAGATATGACTCGACTTAGCAACCATGCAAGTAACTAGATATTTGAACTAAGGGTTTAGTAATGATAACAATAATGCACTAAAGGTGAGTGCATACAAGGTAGGCTAAGGCGATTTGGGTGTATATTTGGGGTTGGATTGTAAACAATGCTCTTCATTGATATTCCGGAAAACCGAAACAACACGAGAACCGCGAAAAGGATCGCAAGGGTATGGGGTAATTACTCAACCGATGTGGAAGAAGTAATTATAATACAGGTTTCAAACAAGGGTTATCCTAATGCATCTTATTACTTAGTTATTCCTAACTACACAAGTGTAGTCTCACTAGCGATCTCGGAATGCATCACAAAACAAGTTCTAGAATTTATTATACTACCGGTACACTCTCTAAGCATTAAAGGTGAATGCTTTTATTCCTAAAGATCTAGGAGCGAACCTCACATTTTTGGGGTGGAATTTGAGTGGTAAACGGTTTTTGTGCTAGTCATATAACTCCTATCCATGAGACGCTTTATTAAGACTAAAGTTTTAGCTCGTACATGTCA
This sequence comes from Chrysanthemum seticuspe, assembly GCA_019973895.1. NCBI lineage: Eukaryota > Viridiplantae > Streptophyta > Magnoliopsida > Asterales > Asteraceae > Chrysanthemum > Chrysanthemum seticuspe. The sequence continues at coordinate 90,068,812 of BPTQ01000002.1, read as the reverse complement.
TAAAAAATTTAAATTTGGTGCTAAAATTTCCCTAACGAATATTTTTCATAGTTTATTACACAATTTACCAAGGACAAGACAAATAATCAAAGATAAGAATAGTTTCTAAGTTCCCGTTTTATTCTCCCTCCCTACACTTAAACTAAACATTGTCCCCAATGTTCCCCGAAAGTATCAAAGTTATGATAAAGGAAGGTAAGTAAGGAAAAGAAACTAGTACTCCCCTTATTAGCTCGGTAGGATACGTGTGAAGTTGCAGTTAAATTCTTTTCAAAGAAGAATGCATACGTAATAAGCTCAATCCAATGTTGTGGTTCTTCTTCTTTCCAAATATAACCTGCACACTTTAAGAAATCAAACGAAACCTTTGCATAAAATCGGCGGTAAAAATATATATGACACAACTACACTAGGATATAATGCTTGTGGAATGGATGTTTGCAGTTTTTCTGGAAAATTAAGACCTGAGAATTTCCAAAAATTTATAAGTAGCACAAAAAACGAAAAATTGTAAAAGTTGTTTCTGCTTGACCTGACGTCGTCAGGCTTTAATCCTAACGCCGTCAAGTTGTCATGAAAAAAACTGGTCTGCTGCGTTTTCCTGGAAAAATTACTTCTTTAAAACCTGGAAAAATTCCTGCAAAACATCCATTATTACTCGATACAAGCATTTGACTCTAACAAACACACATATATATCAATTTCACTAATTGTGATTCTCATGTTCACGTTCTTCAAAAACGTATGTAATATTTCCTACACTTATCTTTTTGTAAAATACCTTTATATGTAATTAAGACTAGGTTAAAGACAAAATAAAGCATTCTCACAAAATCAAACATGAGAATAAACAACAATGAAAAAGATATATGACACACAAACAAGCAAACAATTAAGCATGGGTTGCCTCTCACGAAGCGCTTTTCTTTATTTATGAGTCTTGTAGCTAGACTCGATGCTCCTATTTTCAGCATATCTTAGATGCCCATTCAATTTCCTTAACTCTTCTTTCATCACGAATATATTCAGGGCCTAACTCTAGACAAGCGGTGTAGTAAACCTTGTTCTCCCAATCAACTTCGAAAGCCGGAATGTTGTCCACATCTAAATCATCAATACCCTTAAACTTTTTATTTATAGGGCATTATATATTTAACACATTTGGTCCCATTTGAGAACTTGGCTATTCCTTCCTCTTGATCATAAATCATCATGGATTCCTCAATAAATGGTCTCCCAAGTATCACATCTCTTAAGAATCCATCAATGATGCCTTTAACATCTTCCAAGATCATGAAATCACACCTATATGTGAAATTACCTACAAAGATATGCAATCCTCTAGCTCTCCCAACATAGTTACTTACTTTCCTAGGGTAAAAGGGATCTCTCCTATGTCCTAGCTTTTTGCTCATGATCCAATTGTAATAGAGCCTAGACATTATGTTCATGGGTGCCTTATAGTCTATGTAAGTGTGATCCTTATATAAGTACCCAATCATGCACGGTATCTTAATGTTTTTAGGGTCACCCTTTTTTATGCATGGCTCGAAAGGTGGTCGCGGGTAGTTAACTACGTTATAGTGATAGGCGGTTTCCTTTCCGTTAGGGTATGACTCGAAATACTCTTTAAGTTCATCTTCTTCACTACCCTCCATAATTTCTAATACTTTATAATCTCCATCTCCAATTTCATCCTCCGAATCATCGCTCGTGGTTGAATCGCTATCTAAAGTACTAGTTGATTCCTTAAGGGCTTTCTCAAGTGCACTTTCAATTATCCTATTCAATTTCTTAAGTTCTCCAATTTCACTAACAATACGAGCTCGAAGTTGGTTGGCAAAAGTCGGATCAAGTGGTGGGTAGTTGTTTTGATGGGGGATTGTTATTTGGTGGGTTATCACCTTCCATAATAAAAAGTGATGGGGCTATGAACAAAGTCACAAAGAAGGAGGATAGACTACAAGGAAGCTAAAAACTCAGAAAAAAATCTTACTTTATAGGAATCAAGCAAGGGAACCTAAACGAGATAAAGATCTAACTAGCTATTCTATTCCTCGGCAGCAACGCCAAAAACTTGATGCGCGTACGAAGCGTGTTCTGGGTCAAAGGATCTTCTTTTTCTTCGATCAAGTTTTTCAACCACCTAGGCAGTGAACCTAATCGTTGTAGTGTAGTATTGAGTAAGCCTCAAGGATTGATATCGTTCTCTAAGGGAATAGGAATGCTAGCAAGAAATGTATTACGAGAAGATGGGGGTTGAGGATGATTCTATTTTTTTTTAATCTTTTTATTAGTTTTTTAGAAAGCTAAGGTAAATATCTTGGGGCAATTGGTTTGGAGGGTGGTATTTCTACCGATTACTTCTACTTATATAATTATCTAATACTACGGGTAGTCTTATGTCTAATTGATGTGTGCTCGTATGATTATTAAAAATGTGTTTACTTAGATACTATTACTCCCTAGTTATCTTTTATTGGTCGGTTGAATTGTCACACCTTATTTTAACGCGTTGTAGTCCTAAGGTCGTAGGGTGTGCATATGCTCTAGTTCTTTGAGGTTATCCTTCGGGGTTTAGCCTCACGTTCACAAAGAATACTCGAGCATTAAACACAATGAATGATGCCTAGTTGCACTCCTAAGCCAATTACAATTAAGATAAGAAACAACCTAACAATAATCAATAACTAGGTTTCATAGATCTAAGCAAACACACAAGAAATTTAGCTAGACATAGTAAACAAGCAAGCATACACACAATCAATTGAAGACATAATGATACTTTGGATTAAAATACTTATCTCGATGTGTAAAATAGGGTTTGGGACCCTAAGATACTGTCCAAATCGGACTACAAACGTTTTAGGGTTTTTTCTCCAAAAGTATACATCTTTAAATACAGAAAAATCGAATTCTATATATAGATTTACACTTGCGATGGCATCACCTTTTGGGTGGGACGTCGTCAGCTCGCCGTCATTAGGGTTTTCGTCATGGCCAAGTCATCGATGGGACGGCGTCACCTTAGAGTTGTGACGCCGTCAGTCTTCAGTTGGGACGTCGTCTTAATTCTGGATCTGGGCCGTCTGAGATGAAAAGTCTTAGTGACGCCCTTCTTCTTCAAAGCCTGACACCGTCAGGTTATACGAACAAAATTTCCACTGAGCCGTCTGGTGCTTGTTTTGATCAAGTCTCTATATAGGGACGGCATCGCCCTTTAATTGGGATGCCGTCAGGTTCAGATTGAGCAGCTTGAGTGGTTTCGATCTTGACTTTGCCATTTTCTTCATGTATTCACTCCTTTTCGTCCAAATGTGCTTCATTCCAACATTTTGCTTTCAAGAGACCTAAGAAGTGAAAAGGAACGAAATTAAGCAGTAACGGATATAAAAGTGGTCGATTAAAGGCTTAAATGACCCCCTAGAAGCGTACGTTTTAAATCCTTATCAGTATTGTATTCTACTAGAATCACATATGATTCTTACTAAAATCATATATGATTCTAGTAGACCTCTTGATGATGATTTTGTAAAGTTGTGGTTTAAGCAATTTTCTCCAAAGACGTTGAAGGATATCCGTGCTAGTGATATTGCTTCAAATTTGGTCCTTGCAGAGCGAGTTTACTTTATGTTTAAAGTCAACTTCCTTATGTTATTCGCCAAGGGTTATGGGTAAAGTTGATAAAATGATGGTGGTGTCAATGTGAGCCAGACTCGTACTTCTTGTATACCTCCTACCGAAAAACAGGTTTGACCATTTTCCTATCGTTTTTGAATTTTTTGTTTGTGTTACAATCACATGTGATTCAACATATTTTTTAACTTTGTTTTTATTTTTTGTGGAAAAAGTTTTTTTCTAGGTTTCTGCAAGAACATCAACATCAAAAATATGTTGTTGTTGCTAAAGTTAGAGGACACATTCCAAAGTTGAAATGGAGGACTAAGATCAATCATGTAGACTGTTGAGTTTTCGTGATGATTCATATGGATTTCGATTATTGTGAATTCAATCAAGAACAGGGATGAGCGTGAAAAAGATGTTAAGAATCATGAGGTTGATGCACTTAAGTGATGGTAGTATATGTAGTAAACTGATTGTAGTTTATGTAGTACTCATGGGTAGTATTTTTGGTAAAATATGATTGTGTTAAACTACTGGTAGTTTATGTAGTACTCTAACCACCCGTAAATTTCCAAGTCATTAGTCTCATGTAAAAACATAGTAATCTTTTATCTCGATTAAATTAAACAATCTTATGCGTTTTCACGCCTAAATTTTTACTTTTTATTTGAAATATGCAACCACGGGTGACGTTGATAATCGAATGATGCAAATTAATTACTTCATGACATTTACTGCACTACATTAGTTATGGTTACAGCCAAATAAATTATTTTATGAGTCAATAATAATGTTTTTTTTGTTAATTTATAAAAACACTCACACAAACGTATTTTACGCGTTCTTGCTCAAAAACGTCAAACCGGGACATTACGACTACACTTCAAGCTCAAGCGGGATACAAAATACACAACTAAAATTTAAAACCAATTCCCTCCTCCATTTATTTCATATTGCCGCCCATAAATGTCATGGTCATCACATGATCACTGATCTGTGCCAAACCGTCAAGTCTAACAGACTTAAAACAGCTTAAGCACAAATACAATGAAGATCAGAGAATACAGGGGATTCCCGGGTCGTTATGTCCCACGGAGACTCAATGGTGTGTAAAACTGATTCAGATGATGGAATGATCACTAAGGATAGTGATCTGCAAAGGTTTTGATTAGAAATTACACTACTGATTGATTTGGAATGGAATGGAGTACAGATTTGGAAAGCACAACAACCAGATAAAAGAAACGTAAACGTGAGTTTTAAATACTACGCAGACGCACAAAATAAAAAAAGTGAAAACTAAGAAATAAAAGACCTAAAAATATAAAAATGACATTTTTGGAATCCTAAAAATAAAAGAAAATTATTAGAAAAAGAAAATAATTTTTAACACTATTTAATTAATTATTATTAATTAAAAACTATTTTAACTACTTAATAAATACTCTAAAATGAAAGAAAATACAAAATAAGGCTAGAAAAATAAACTTATGACTTTGAAAAATCTAAAATACTATAAAACTAATTTTAAAACCAAAAATATATTTTTCACACTTTTTATCTATTTATTATTAATTAATAACTATTTAAAATACACTTAAATACTAGAAAATAGAAAATAAACTTGGAAAAATAAAATTTTAACTTTGAAAAATCTAAAATATGATAAAACTAATTTTAAAACAGAAAATATATTTTTTAGACTTTTTAATTATTTATTACTAATTATTTATTATTTATTAACTATTTATAATTATAAAAAATACTAAAAAGATAGAGAAAAATCTGAAACTTTTTCTAAAAATCCTATATGATGACAGAAACCTAATAAAAAGAGAAAAACAAGTTTTGCTTATTAAAAAGTTGAAAAGATAAATTAAAAAGCTAAAAAGTCTTAAATAAACGCTATCACTATTTTTATATTGATGTTTTTCTGATTTTTATTTTTGAAAACTACTTATATACTAATAATATGAAACTTTAATAAAGACAAAAAATTTACAAAACTCAAATAAGCTGATTTGATGGCTTATTAGCCCAACAGTTTTGAAAATAAGCTTATATTGAAGAATTAAGCTCAAACAAGCTTGTAAAATCCCTTAAGGTGACTCCCGAATTATCACTAAAAGTCAAATATTCGAAAACCCCATAACATCAGATCAACCATTTCTTTTTATATTTTTATAATCAAGAAACTAATAGTCGACCAAACCACGAATAAATTGACGAAAAAGAACCCATGGACAGACGTTTTCACGGAACACGTGTCTTGTATTCGGGTTGAACTATTCGAACGTAATTCGAATAATGAACAGGTTTAGATCACAAGAGACCAAGGAACCTTTCGGTTGGACCAGGAGAACTCAACAGTTCAGAGTCAAAAGTGAAAACTCGAATAATCGATCCCGACGATTCCCGAATTTCCAACAGAGTAAAAGACAAAAAGTGATGTTTTAGGTTCACGAATAAATGGATAAGAATCGAATAGTCACAAGAATTAACACAAAAGATCGAATCATAATCATCGAATATTGAATAAAATCGAATAAGGTGAAAACCAAGGTAAAATGTTCGAACAAACTCGAATTAAGAAGTTATATTCGAATAAAAGTTTTGACAACCCGATTATTCGGTAGTTTAGTCGAATAAACTCAAAACATTTAAAAAACAGAAATAATTTCAAAGTATAATAATCATATATTCATCAAAAGTTTTTATTTTTAGTCTTTTTGTAGTTATATTTTTATCACTATCGCAAATAAA